>JAOXYA010082223.1:0-11301 GCA_028565675.1 Sorex palustris
CGATGCACAGGGGTTACTCCTGGCTCTGCACTCAGAAATCACTCCTGGCGGTGCTCAGGGGACCATATGGGATGCTGAAAATTGAACCTGGGTCGGCTACATGCAAGGCAAACGCCCTACCTGCTGTGCTATCTTTCGAGCCCCTATATATATATATAAATCCGCCCATGTTGTTGGTCTAAGGGCTGGGACCCCAAGTTCCTACAAGGGTCCTCCAGCCCCCCTTTTCTGCTTCTAGGACCTTTGGGAGCTCCCTGACAGGTGTAACTCAATTCTCAGAGTTAATGGCAGACTCGGGGCGGGTGGAGGTGATGGCCTCCAGATCCATGGTCCAAACAGCATCGGGGCTCATATCATCTACATGGAACCCCCAGGCCTGCATAATGCACCATGAATCTCTCTTTTCTTTCTTTCTTTTTTTGTTTCTCTTTTGGCTTTTTGGATCACACCTGGTGATGCTCAGGGGCTACTCCTGGCTCTGCACTCAAGACTCACTGTTGGCGGTATTCGGGAGACCATATGGGATGCCAGGGATCGAACCCCCAGTTGGCCACGTGTAAAGCAAATGCCCCCCACTGTACTATCCTCTCTGGCCCAGGGTCTCGCTTTTCTTTTTCTCTTTTGGCTCTTGAGGTTATACCTGGCGATGCTCAGGGGTTACTCCTGGCTCTTCACTCAGGGATCACTCCTGGTGGTGCTTGGGGGACGATATGGGATACCAGGGATCAAATTTGGGTTGGTTATGTGCAAGGCAAATGACATTTTCCCTGTACTATCATTCTAGTCCTGAGTTTCGCTTTTCAAAGGCGCTGTGAGGTAGGGGTGGGAGTGGGGTCTGGGAGAGAAAAGGACTTGTTGAGGGTCCCCTGGGGAGGGAAATGGTGTCCAGCTCATGAATCCCTGGTGCTCTGTGCTCTGGCCCACTCCTGGTCTTCCCTGAGACAGGGTCACGCATCATCTCTCTGCTGTCGCCTTAGATGGAACTATTTCCTGCTCCCTCCAGGGAAATTTAAACCCCAGAGCCCCAGATTATGGCTATATTTCGAGACTGGGTCTTCACCGGTATGGGGGTCACACCCAGCAGTGCTCAGGACTGACTCCTGGCTCTGCACTCAGGGATCACTCCCGGTAGGACTCGGGGGACCATACGTGGTGCCAGGGATTGAACCTGAGTTGACTGCATGTAAGGCAAGTGTTCTACCCACTAATTTCTCTGGCCCTAGAGACCTAGTCTTTAAAGATCCCACTAAAGTTAAGTAAAGTGGGGCCAGAAAAACAGTACAGCAGGTAAGGTGTTTGCCTTGCATGTGGAGGACCCTAGTTTGATTCCCAGCACTACATATGGTCCCCTTGAGCACCAACAGTGGTCACTTTTTTGGGTCACACTCGGCGATGCCCAGGAGTTAGTCCTGGCTTTGACTCAGGAATTACTCCTGGCAGTGCTCGGGAGTATGGGATGCTGGGAATTGAATCCGGGTCAGCCTCCTGCAAGGCAAATGCCCTACCCTCTGTGCTATCACTCTAGGCCCAACAGTGGTCGCTCCTGAACAGAGTCAGAAATAAGTCCTGAGTCCCTCCAGATGTGCTCCCAACCAACCCTTCCACCGGAAAAAAAAAAAAACAACAGTTAAGTTCATTAAGAGGGGTATCCAAATCCAGGAAGATCAGTTTCTGTATAAGAAGAGAGGAGGGACAGGGGAGGTGCCCCCAGTGACAGAGCTTTTGTGTGCCTTGTGAGAGTCCTTGACTTCGATCCCTGCATGGTCCCCCACAACTCTGGGTATAAACCTTCCCACCCCCTGAACTCCTGGGGCCTTGGGTACTCTCGTGATTCAAAGCCCCAAACAAAACAAAAGTGACCGCGGCATGCAAAGGATGAACTGTAGAAGACAGACATTCACTGCAGATTAGAGAGACCCCAGAAGAAAGCAAATCAGCTCCCCTGACAGCCCGAGTGTGGAATTCAGCCTCAGCACGGTGTGACAGAGGCTTCCCCTGATGGTCACATGCTGTGACACGAGCCAGAGCACATCAACCTTACTGTCCTAGTCTTTTTTTAAAAAAGAAATTAATCAGTTCACATTTTGGGGGACTCTGTGCTTAGGAATCGCTCTTGGAAGTGCTCAGGGGATCATATGTGGTGCCGGGATTTGAATCCAGGTCGGCTGTGAGCAAGGCAAGTGTCTTAGCTAGCCCATGTACTATCTATCCAGCCCCTAATTTTTTTACATTTATTTCTCCAGCTGCCTTTTAATTTTTTTGGTGGGGGAGACCACAACCAGTGGTGCTCAGAACTTATTCCTGGCTCTGCGCTTAGGGATCACTACTCCTGGCAGTGCTCAGAACACCGTATGTGCTGGGGATTTGGACTGGGGTCAGCTGCATGCAAGGCAAGGGCCTTATCTCCTGTACTATCTCTCCAGCCCCATACAAAGGAATATTATTCGGCGTTCAATTTAAATAAATGATGTGCTATTTCAGGATCCCACTTGGACTAAATGGGCAAACCTGGTGCTAAGTGACAATAGAAGGGGCCAGACTTGGAAGACCTCAAGACTTCACGGATGGAAGGTTCCAAATGCAAAGCAAAGGGGGTGAATCTACCACCCCCTTTTCAGAAAAAAGTCACTCAGCGCCACCATGGAACTCTACCTTCTTTTGGGGGGATAAGCACAACTGGCAGTGCTTAGGGCTTACTGCTGACTATGGTCAGGGGACCTGTGAGGTGCTGGGTATTGAACTCAGCGAGGTGCAAGGCAGATGCCCTACCGTGGTACTCTCTCTTAAGCCTGGAAGTCTACCTTTTGAAATGGAATGAACTAAGGGAAGAGGCTCTCCCCCAGCTGCCTCTGAGGTGACTGCCCTGCCTCCCCTTCCATCCCGCCAGCACTGGGCCAGGGGGATATACTGTTTACTTTGGTAAACATTTAAGTTTTAGGCTCAAAAGAGTGGAGCCCAGGCTTTGCATGTAGGGAAGCTGGACCTGACCCCTGGCATCGCATGGCTCTCCCCTGAGCACCAATGGCAGCGACCCCGAGCACAGAGTTTTGAGTAGTTCCCAAGCATCACCAGGTGCCCATCAAAAATGAAAAAAGACTGATCTATAGGGACAGGACAAAACTGGGTGAGGGTGGTGGTGACGTGGGAGCACTGAGGGTAAGAGCTAAGAGCAACGAGGTCTCTTTTTTATTGTACGTGTGATGCCAAGAATTGGTCCTGGGGTCTCCCACACACATGACAAATGCTCTGCCACTGAGTTCCATCCTAGTCTGAAGGGTCCTTTTCTTTTTTTTTTCTTTTTTGGGTCACACCCGGTGATGCACAGGGTTTACTCCTGGCTCCGCACTCAGGAATTACTCCTGGTGGTTCTCAAGGGACCATATGGGATGCTGGGAATCGAACCCGGGTCGGTCGCATGCAAGGCAAACACCTTATCTGCTGTGCTATCACTCCAGCCCTCTTTTGTCTTTTTGTACAGTACTCAGAGTTACTCCTGGCTCTGTGCTCGTGAATTACTCCTGGCAGTGCTCAGGGGTCCCTATGGGATGCTGGAGATCAAAAGCCCTGGGTCCACCACATGCAAGGCGGATGCTCAGCCCACTGTGGCCCCAACAAGGTTCCTTCTCGAAGTGATGAGAAGTGAGGGAGGCACTGCGCTGAGTATAATGAAAGCCACTGATACGCACACATCATTTTAGTTTTGATTTATTTGTGTTTTGGCAGTGCCAGAGAGAGCACCCTGGCTTCCCACAGACCAGGCAAGTGCTCTATGGATGAGCTGCATGCCTGGCACAGATGGCACGCTTTCTGTGGGGCATCGGATCTCTGTGTATTACTGCTCAATAAAACTCTAAAAACAAATCACTGGTCAGAGAAATTGCCAGTGAGCAAAAGCACATGCTTTGCAGGCAGAAGGCAGTTTCCATACCAAACACCACATGGTCCCCTGAGTACGAGCCAGGGGTCAGACCACATGGAGCCTAGTGTGGCCCACCCCTACTCCAAATATTTTAGTATGTTGGATAATACACTGATACGTAATTTTCTTTTTTTAATTTTTTTGCTTTTTGGGTCACACCCAGCGATGCACAGGGGTTATTCCTGGCTCATGAACTCAGGAATTACTCCTGGCAGTGCTTGGGGGACCATCGGGATGGTGAGAATCGAACCCAGGTCGGCCGTGTGCAAGGCAAACACCCTACCCACTGTGCTATCACTCCAGTCCCCCGATATGTAATTTTCAATGAAATTTTGAGTACTTCCAGATGCAGAAAGTAACAAACTATATCAAACAGAAACATTTTTGGATTCTGGTAGGTCCCATATCCTAGGTCCTGCCTTCTGTTTTGGAGGGGGTGGGGAATGGAGGGGCCAGGAGCAACACCAGGGGTGCTGCCTTTTTTGCTAGGAGAGATCTGCCTTTTTGCTAGGAGTGACCCCTGGTGGTGCTTGGGAGACCATATTTGGTGCCAGGGACTCTTGGTCAGCGGCATGCAAGGCAAGCCCCTTAACCTCAGTTCTCTCTCTTCAGCTGGACCCTGGAGAAAAAGAAATTGTTTTGTTTTGGGGCCACACTGGCGGTATTCAGAGCTTACTCCTGACTCTGTGCTCAGGGATTACTCCTGGCATATGTGGGGGACCATATGGGGTGCTGGGGATAACCCTATCTATTTATTTATTTTGGGTGTCACACCCAGCAATGCTCAGAGATTACTCCTGGTTCTGTATTCAGGAACCATGTCTGGAAGAGTCCAGGGGAACATATGGATTGAACCTGGGTTGGCCACGTGCGAAAGCTAGAAAAGAAGCATCAATGAGACCCCGAATCGCCGCCCATGAACGGACTTTCTGGTTCCTGATCAAGCTGCTTAAGGGTCATAATCCCAGAGACTCAGAAACAAATCTTGGAACCCAGCGGCTTTTGGCAGAAATACATCTGAACCCCGCAGTAGGTTACTGTTGCCGGGACACCCCAGGGAGGAAAGGGTGCTGTCCTTCTGCCTGCTCCCCCTTGGCGGTTTGGTGGCTGCCATCCTCCAGAGGCCATTGGACAGTCAGGTTTGGGCCCACAGTGACAAGACATGTGGGGCCTCATGGGATGGGGGTGGAGCCGGTCCTTTCCTCTCAGTCCCAGTGAGGCCCCAAGTCGCCACCCATGAATGGCCTCTCTGGCTCCTGATCAAGCCACTTTATGGCCATAATCCCAGAGACTCAGAAACAAATCTTGGAACACAGCAGGTTTTGGCAGAAATCCCTCCAGATTTAATTGTTAAAATTTAGGAATTTCAAAATTGCGCAGCCACTACTGCAGCCGAGCGACACCATATGTTATTCATAACCAGCAATAGAAAACAAATTGTCTACTGCTGCTTTTCGGCAGATCTGAGTGTTGGGGTAAAATCCCAAATAATAGTGGTGGGTCTGGTGTCAAAATATTGAATGTAATCCAAGTCGAGAGAGAGTAATGTGGAAATCATCTGCCCCACAGGTAGAGGGTGTCGGATGGGGGTATACTGGGGTTTTGGGGGGTGGAGAATGGGCACTGGTGAAGGTACAGGTGTTTCATTGTAAGACCGAGACTTAAACCCGAAAGCTTTGTAACTGCTCTCATGGTGATTCAATAAAGTTATAAAAAATGAAAAAAAAAGTAAGGTGAAGTTCATGTCCAATTCAATCAGCCTAATCAGTGGCTGAATAAATAGCAATACTCTTGCATTAAAAAAAAAAAAGGATGCAGGCCATGAGCTTGCGGGTGTCCTGACTTTTCCAGGCAGCCCAGTCTCCTTGTAATGCTCCGAGGCTCCCAGGTGAGCAGTTGCTGACGAGCTGCACGTGACGATGGGTTTGGCCTCGAGCAATCACAGCAACAAGAGAGACATTGACAGAGAAGGAAAGTGTCTGCCATAGAGACAGTCTAGAGCAGGGAGGGTGCAGGAGGTGGGGGGAGAATCCAATTCATCCTGTGGTGAGAAAAAATAAATAGAGAAGAGACTGGGAGTTTAAGGAGAAGAGGCTGGGGGTGGGGGGTGGGGCACGGGCCCTTCCCTCATTCCCAGCGATGGGCATGACTGATGGGGCAGTCCTCTTGCCTTTTGTCTCTGAGTGGAGGATAACGTGTGCATACACGTATGTCTGATCACGTTCCCACAACGTGCCTAAGAACACTCTGAGCTCCTCGAATATTTCTTCTTTCCTACACGACCCGCCCCAGCCCTGTAGCTCCCTGGGACATTCCGCACTAACCGACATAGCCCTCAGGCTTTCTGTAATCTCCACGTGTTCCCGTGGCCGTGTGTGTGTGGTCCAGACGTTGGCAGCACGTCTCTGAGCTCAGAGAGGCTGTCACCCGGAGACGGCACTGCAGGGTTCATGATGAGCTTTGAGCTGCCGCCTGCAGCGCTCAGGGCGGACTCTGGACTCAGGGATCGCTCCTGGCAGACTGGGGGCCTCTGGGGTGGTGGAGATGCCCCTGGGTCAGTCACAACAAGGCAAGAGCCTTCCCATCTTACTCCCACTCCAGCTCCTGTGATTGTTTCTTTGAACTTGCAGGTCTTGGGGAAACACGTTTCTCGGCATCGTGTTCTTTCCGCAGGGGAAGTCATGCCTCTGACACAGTAGCGCTCATCGGTGTTGTCATCAGGAGCGATATTGTCCTTTGTGGACACTGGCCACCAGGCAGGGGGCACATCTCTGAGCGCCAGGGAGTAGATTCTATTCACTGCTTGGCCCCTGACGAGATTTTGGCTCATCAAGCGGATCAGTGAGGAACTTGCTCTCAGTAAAAGAAGGCGCAGTGCCCACAGGGTCAAGGGTCCCAGCACCACCGGGCTTGGGTAGCTTCTTCCTGCTACCGGAAGGACCTAGCCAAAGGCTTGCTGCTTAGAGCAAGTGAGAGCTTGGAGCTGCCAGGGAGAAAGTTAACAACTCCTCCCTCCCTCCCTCCCTCCCTCCCTCCCTCCCTCCCTCCCTTTTTTCTTCCTTTCCCTCTCTCTCTCCTCTCTCTTCTTCTCCCTCTCTCCTCTCTTCCTCTTTCTCTTCCTCTCTCTCCGTCTCTCCTTCTCTCTCCCTCTCATTCTCTTCCTCTCTCTCCCTCTTTCTTTTCCTTTTTCTTTTCCTTTTTTCTTTTCATCTCTTTTCTTTTCCTTTTTCTTTTTCTTTCCCTTTTTCTTTTCATCTCTCTCCCTCTCCCTTTCTCCCTCTCTCTTCCTCTCTCCCTCTTTCTTTCTCTCTCCCCTCCTTCTATCACCCCCTCTCCCTTTCTTCCTCCCTCTCTCTGTTACCTCTCTCTCCTCTCTTTCTCCCCCTCTCCATGTCTCCCTCTCCCTCTCTCTCTCCCCTCACTCTCCACCTTCATTTCTCATTCCCTTCATTTCTCTCCCTTTCTCTCTCCCTCCCTCTCTCTCTCTCTCTCTCTCTCTCTCTCTCTCCCTCTCCCTCTCCCTCCCCCTCTTTGTGCCCCCCTCCCTCAGCCAGGAGAGCCCAGCATGAAGACAAACACATGCATGCTGCCAGAATTCAGGACTTAACCCGACCCTGGGGCTTACAAAGGCCGGCTTTCAGGTCCTCTGGGAGCTGGGCCTGCATTTCATCCTGCCGTGAAATTCCCAGTGAAAAGGCCTGGCCAGGGGCTGTTTAGCCATGCAGGAGACAGGGCTGGGGACAGTGGGAGGAAAGCGAGGAGCCCAGGAGGACAAAGTCCCAGTACCCTCCCCCCCCACCTTTGATTGTTAGGTGGTCTAGAAAACTCTGCCTGGCCAGTCACAAGAGCATTTTGTTGGCCTGGTGTGTTGCCTGTTTCTCTGGGTGGGTGGGGAGGAGATGGCCGCCACAGGGGGGATCTTGGCGGGGGCTTTGGTTTGGGCTTTGGTTTCGCTTCATTAGCAAACTAGCAGGCAAGTAGGCCTCCCCTGAGAAGCAGGAGAGCCAGGGGAAGAACGGGATGTGCCAAAGCCAAAACTATCACAGAGACACTTATCCATGGCCAAGTGTTCCTCTTAGCACTTCTCTGTGGCCAAGTGTCCTCATAAATGCAAAACTTTTGCAGAGTTGTAAGCTTCTCTAACTGCCCAAAGCTCAAGGGAAGTGTTTCTCATAGAGGTGTCAGGTGGAAGTAGCTTTAATGCATTAAGGACTCAGTAGAGAAGCATTTCTTTCCCCAGACCCCAGCATGGTGCGGCTGGAAGAATGAAGGCTCTGCCTCATGGCTACCTTCACAACCATCAAAAGAGTGGCTTAATTCTGTGGACTCAGGCGGCGACGGGGCAAGGGTGGGAGAATACGGGGATGGGGGGGAGGGGATCACTCTTCGCCGCTTAACTTGCAGTCTGCAGTTGAATGATTTGAGAAGACCGTGAGTGAAGAAATGCCCTGGGCTTTCCCTTGCATGCTTGCTCTGCCGGCTGTTCAGTTAAGTGTGGCAGTACGGTCTGTCTGCGCTGCCTCTGAAATTTCCCAGCAAAAGCTGCATGATGCTTCCTGCACTTGGAAGCAGCCACAAACAGGGGACGGGATAGGAGATGTTCTCGGCTTCCTTCCTGCCTTGAAATGTAGCACATATTCATGAATATGTAGATACTGGTGCTGCGATCTGTGGCAATTAAGGTGCAGCTAAGAGTGAGCTACTGAGGTGCTTGTCATTGTCAGCCATTGGAAGCAAGATCTGCTGGGAAATGTGGCTCTCGTGGCAAGGTCAGCTGGGAAATGTACCTCTTGTGGTAGGTCTACTGGGAATATGGCTCTTGTGGCAAGGTCATCTGGGAAATGTGGCTGCTGTGGCAGGTCTACTGGGAAACGTGGCTCACGTGGCAAGGTATCTTGGGAAATGAGATGCTTATGGCAAGGTCTACTGGGAATATGGCTCTTGTGGCAAGGTCATCTGGGAAATATGGCTATTGTGGCAGGTCTACTGGGAAACGTGGCTCACGTGGCAAGGTCTACTGGAAATTGTGGCTCTTGTGGCAGGGACTTTATTTTGAAATGTGGCTCTTATATCAAAGTCTATTTGGAACATGGTTATTGTGGCAAGGTCTTCTGGGAAATGTGGCTCTGTGGCAGGTCTGTTGGGAAATGTGACTCTCATGACAAGTTCTACTGGGAATTGTGACTCTTTTGGCAAGATCATCTGGGAAATGTGACTGTTGTGGCATCTACTGGGAAATGTGGCTCTCATGGCAAGGACTTTTTGGAGAAACGTGGTTCTTATGGCAAGGTCTTTTGGGAAATGAGGCTCCTGTGGCAAGGTCTACTGGGAACATGGCTCTAGTGGCAAGGTCTTTTGGGAAACATGACTCCTGTGGCAAAGTCTTCTGGGAAATGTAGTGAAGGATGTCTAGTGAAGGATGTCCCTGACTGGTTGTTCCTTGTGTGTTTGAGGCCATGGGGAGAGAGGGAGGGCCCTGCCACATACCTGTGTCTGCACTGGAGCCCTGGGCGTCTTGAGACCTGGAGAGATAGACAGAATCATGGAATGCGGCTTTATTCTTACCTCAAAGGGCAGGGAATGCAGGATGTAGGGGAGTGGTCAAACATTGCTTGAGTCACTGGCTACTATCCCACCGTCCTAGTGGCCACTCGAGCATCACTATCACTTTTTGTGGGTGAAGTCTGGAGAAGTGACATCCCTCCCAAGTGAGTTTTGTGTTTGCAGGAGAGGAACAGGTTCTCTCAGAACAGCCTTTGCTGGCCATCTGATACTGGCCCACCACAGAACATGGGACAGTTCTTCCCAGCACCTGGGACATAGGGACCGTCATGACTGCACCAAGATACCGGGTGGAATTGGTTTGTTTGGGAATGCGGCCACGTGATACTGTCATATATATATGGCCATGAGAGTTGGGACCCACAAGAGCACCCATGGCTGCTATCATTTCCTTGAGGGGCCCAAACGGCCACTGCAGACATCCAGAGCACGAGATTGGGGGCATCTATCCAACTCTAGAGAACTTTTGGCATTTATGACTACTGTCGGAGAACAGCGAATACCCCCTCTCATGCAGTCCATGAGGGAGCGATTCACACTGGGAGTTCCCTGCATCAGCATCTGGCCCCGGCAGACTCCACAGTTGTGCTGGGAGCCTCGCAGCTTGCTCAGGAGAATGTGGTGTGAGCAGGAGGCTCGGGGTTTGATCCCTCACATCCTTCGTCCCTGGAGGATCTTGCAAAACCCTGTCTCTTGAGAAGGGAGGTTGAATGGGCACAGAACAGTGCTCGTTTTGGCAGATGCCTGGGTTGGGAAGAGGGATGTTACAGGTACAAACAGCTGTCAACCGCTACTTGACACACAGCTGTTCTCCAGGCTTCCTGCTGGCTGGGAAGCTCCATACACCGCAGTCCACATAGTCCTGTTGTGGGCACATGCCTGACAATGTGCCCCACCCCCTCTCCACAAATCTCCACTGCTTCCTGGAGACTCATTGCCACCGAGGCTTTGCTGGTCATCTCTTTGCCCACAGTTCTCTGTCCACACTCCCTTTTTGTGTTGCTGGGCTTTGTGGCTACACCCTGTGGTGGTGCTCAGGTATTACTCCTAGCTCTGTGTTCAGGGATCCCTCCTAGGGGACCACAGGGGGTGCTACAGTTGGACCCTGTGTCAGCCGCGCACAAGGCACGTGTTCTGCGTACGCTACCATCATGCTGATGGCAAAGTTTGAATAAGTAAAAGTCATCTTCAGGGGTGGGAGGAAGAAACTTGGATTCTGTTCCTGCCATCGCCCAGTGCCCTGAACACTACCTGGAGTGAGCCCCAGAGCACAGGGCCAGAAGCAGCCCCCAAACACACCCAGGGCAAGTAGACTTAAAAAGAAGATGACAAAGAGAGAGAGATCCCCCCTCCCGGAACCGTTTCCCTGCGCGTCTCGGCCCCATGTGGGATCCCAGCCTCGAGGCTCACCCTGGATGTCAGAGCAGGTGTGTAATGTGCTGAGGTCAGGCCGTCGGCTCCTGCACACCTGCACGGACAGAGCTCAGCTTGCCTCGGACTCCTTGCCCTCATTTTCTTCATCCCTGCCTCCCTGGTTGTGCTTCTCGCCATGGCTATATATATATATATATATATATATATATATAGTAAGTTAGGCATTGGGCTGGAGCGATAACATAGCTATTGTTATTGGTAGGGCATTTGCCTTGCACACAGGCAACCCGGCTTCAATTTCTCTGTTCCTTTCAGAGAGCCTGGTAAGCTACCAAGAGTATCCCGTCTGGCAAGCTCCCCGTGGTGTGATCGATATGCCAAAAACAGTAACAACAAGTCTCACAATGGAGACGTTACTGGTGCCTGCTCGAGCAAATCGATGAACA
>JAOXYA010082232.1:0-11301 GCA_028565675.1 Sorex palustris
TTGGAGACCAGATGATGTGTGATTTGAGTCCATTTTTCATTAGATGCAAAGGTTCTGTGAACTCAACTCATGGTCATTTCTGTGGTCTTGGACTATAAGTCTAAGAATGACTATTGCAAAATAGAGCCAGACCATGCGGATGAGAGCCCCTACTGCCCCTAACTGAGAAGCATCTGCTCTGTAGATATGTTCATCTTGCAGGATCAGAGAATGCAAACTGCTAAGTGACATGAGGCTATTCATCTAAACAACGTGCTGTTTTTTACTTCTCTCAGGAAAGAGGGTCAAAAGCAAATTTCAGTTACCAGGAAACAAAGCCATTCATATTCTCTCTCTTGTCATAGGACTAGGACAACTTTCATGTTCTTTATCATAATAAAATAGGAGGAATTTTTTATGTTTCTGACATTCCTCAGCACTTATGGCATCAGGATAACCAGGTTTTATGAATGGGTTCAAGAAAGTTCTAAGATGAGTTGACAAAAATATCCAGAGGGCAGGACAAACACAAAAACCTTCCCTTTTTTTTACTTGTAAAATTATATGATAAGATTATCAACACAACAATGTTTTCTCTCACTTTCCCTGAAAACCTATTCCTCAAAACCGTGCTTCACTGAGGTTACTGTTCATGACTTTCCCAAATTCTCCTTTTGTATAATTCAGAACTACTTAGATGTGCTTATTTAACTTATGTTTCAATGGTTTGGAGTATCATCAAAGGTTGTATTTTTATCTTTTTGATTATAGAAATTGAATCTAGGCCCCACGACTTGGAAAGTCAGTGCTCTGCCATGGAGCTACTTCCTCAGCCCAAATGGCACCTTTTTTGCCAAAATAACACTGGTGGGTAGGGGAAAGTCTATATTTTCTGCTATGTCCTTAGCAGCTCTATCACTCACTAATTTTGTTTATTGTTATTTTTTACTATGTAATAAAGATTTTGGTATGTATTATTTGTGAGGAAGTATACAAAATTACCCATTCAGGGACAATTTTGCCTTTAAAGAACCATAATTTTCTCTGTAAAGTGGGATTAGTCTCTCTCCACTGATATAAAATATCTGGGGACATCAGTTTCCTATCATTCTGGAAGTCACTGGAAAGTTTCTCTTCAAGGTAATTTTTACAGTCTCCTGGGCATTTTCCTTACCCAGTAGTAACTGTCTACAATAATGAGTTCCCTGGACAAATCCTTTCAGAAAATTAGCACGCTGTCCCCTTGCAGCCACTGTGACTGCTGCTAGAGGTGACAGGAGAGTCACAGCTCTGGAGGGCAAATGAGGTCAGAGGTCTCTAAAGTTAAAAGCCAGAGGTAGCTGCTCCTTCCTGACACAGTGACCCGCAGCCACGATCCTAGCAGACGAGGCTGCTCAGTGAGCACCGTGAGTCTTCCTACATTTCAGGTGAGAGAAGATGTTTGAAGAGACACTGAGGGGCCTCTCCCTGTTGGAGGGGAGAGCTGTGCCCTGCTGATGGCAGAGAAGCGATCTTGGCTCTTCGTCTCTCCATCAACCTCAGATACCTCTTTGTCTTCCAGGGAAAGAGTGGTCTGAGTTCATCTACCTCTTCCATCTGATAAAGTATGTACACCTGTGATTTTCATCTGCAAAAAAAAATTAAGGTTCTAAACCACATCTCAAGATTTTAAATTGTTTAAATAGTTCAGTGAGTTACAGTGATGATTACATGGATTCTGTTTAGTATATATTTGTATACTTACTTCTCCTCTGTTCTCTGGCTGGTTGAACCTGGATGTTCTGTTTTGAATTTCATGGGGCAGGTGTGTGTGGATGGATTTGAGCAGCACACAGAGTATGCTGGTTCTGTGCTCAAGGCCTCAATCCTGCTGGTGCTTGGGGGACCATATGTAGTTCCAGGATCAAACCCTGGGTCAACAGTGTGCAAGGAAAGTGCCTTATACTGTGTACCATCGCTCCTGACCATCTTGAAAGTACAAGAGACAGGGGCAATGGGACAGCTGGTAGGGCACTTGCCTTGCACACGACTGACCGGGATTTGATGCCAGTGGTCCATATGGTCTCCAGAGAACTGCCAGGAATGATCTGAGTCTAGAGCCAGGAGTATGCACAGAGCACTACCAGGAGTGGTAAAAAATTTTTTAAAGGAAAAAATAATTTTGAAAATGGGATTTATCTGGCTACCTGTCAATAGGCTCCGAACACCACGTTATTTGTGTGTTCTTTAGTTAAGCATGTATAGGCCTGAAATTAAGTGTAAGCATCTTGAACAAATGAGACTGTGAACTAGGAAGTATTTAGAGATGATATAAAAGATATCATGACTAGTGCTCATATTGAGTTTTTGTGCCCTTCTTGTTTGTCCCTATTATGATCATCCTTAACTGACCACGCACCAAACTTTGACCTTGTCATTTCCCCTAAGCTCTAAGAGAGTCTAAGCTAGTGCAAGATTAAAAAGCCTTCATTGAGTCATTCCCATCAGGGGTCCTCACTGTCCTGCTTGCACAGGAATTTTTTTTGTTAGCCTTAGAGACAAAATATAGATGACAAGTATATAGATTTTAGGGAAATTTTCTCCACAGTTTTTAGTACAGTCCAGGGACAATGCTGACAGTGATCAATTCATTCAGGCTTCATCTGGGTTAGTATATTTATACTGCATTGTACTTTTTCCTTTTAAACAATCTACTATCACCTCAGCCTTCAATGTCTGTTGATTTTTGTTTTAGGAACATATATGTTTTATAGTCACATGTACATTTCACCAAGCTCATTTTTGAAAACTATGCTTATATGCTAAATCTTTCTTTGATTTAATTTTATTCTCTAGTTTGTTAGTCTTCAGTTCTTCTATTTTAGATTTTGTTCTGTTTATTCTTTTATTGCTTGTTTTATTTTCCTTTGACTCTTTTTCACTTATTTGTTTTTGGGACACACAGTGATGCTCAGAGACACTCCTGGCTCTGTGCTCAGGGAGAGCTCAAAATGATACTCCGAGCACTATATGTGATGTCAGGGATTAAACTGGGGTCAGTGGCAAGCAATGCAAGTGTCATACCCTCTTATTCTCTCTCTAGTCATGACATTAATTAAAAAAAATAATTTTAGCATTCTAAATCTTCCTGTGTTGCCAGCTTAAAAAATGTGGTATTTTACACATATTTTTTTTCCAAATAAGTAATTTGCTGATTATGTTGAAGGATAAAAATCTTTCTATTACTGGATTTCGATGATATTTTCTCAGATGTATTTGCTTATCTATTTTTCAGCATCTCAGTAGGATACAGTAAAATATGTATTTTTTCCATTATGCAGCTGATTCGGGAGCAAACTTCACTATTCTGTTCTCTGATAGAACATGTGACATGTAGGGTGGAAGTTCAGAAATTCAAATAACCCTCTTTGATAGATGCTTACTGTCACTACTAACTCTATGCATGTTTTTCATACCTGCTATTTTTCAATGTTCACATTTTATTTCTCCATCAATTCCTACATTATATAGATTAATAATAAATGAATTATAACATTCACCTATGCAAAGTTAGGAGGTCAGTGGCTGGGTGGTTCAGAAAGTACTTTATGATTAAAAATCACTTACTAAAAAAAAAAAAATAAAAATCACTTATTGAGCAAAGTCAGAAAGACTTACTGAGAACAGATGTCATAGGAGGGAAAATGCAGAGGGCTGGAGTGATAGCACAGAGGTAGGCCGTTTGCCTTGCATGCAGCAAACCCGGGTTCGATTCCCAGCATCTCATATGGTCCGCGGAGCACCACCAGATTCTGAGTGCAGAGACAGGAGTAACCCCTGAGCATCAGCGGGTGTGGCCCAAAAAGCAAAAAAAAAAAAAAAAAAAAGGAAAATAAAAAGAAGAAAAGTGCAGATCAGCCCAGCTTCCATCCCCAGCACCCCCTGTGGTTCCCCCAAATAGCTACAGGTATGATCCCTAACAGAGTCAGGAGTTAGTATTAGGCATAGTTGAAGCTTTGTGGCCCCAAAACAAAACAAAATGAACACACTTAAGAGGCCAAATGCTTGGTTTGCTAAAACATTCCTTGTTCAGCAGATTCACTGTATTTTTCCTTCTGGATATGCAAAGTGTGTTTTCTGGCTTTGTTGGGGCTCTACCGGCGTCTCTCTCTACTTCTGAAAATGTCTGACGCCATCTGAGATTCAGCTTTTCCAGCCTCTTGCCTTCACAGCTTTCTCTCCTCTGCTCTCTAGCCCAGTCAAACATTCCTGGCTGCCTTCCGTGTGTACCCTCTGACGCGGGGTCCCCCAGGGGAGACCCAACAAGCCAGCTCCTGTCTAGAACAGTCAGCTTGCTCTCTTTGCTTAGAAAAGGAACTCTATGATGGGCTCTCAGCTTTGCTTTGTTTTCTTATTCCTGAACCCCCAGAGCATAGCCCTAATTGCAAGAAATCTTGTTTAACCTCCAAACCATTTTAGTTATTATTTATAAAGTTCTGTTCCTCTCTTTATATATACTCTGCAACTCATGTTTTCCTTGGGTTCTAATTATAATCCTTTTCATTTAAATTTCTTAATTTGAATTTTTTCTCTGGCCCCTAAATGTCCATTATTTTCATAATTTTATATATTTACATCAGCGGGTAGGGCGTTTGCCTTGCACACGCCGACCTGGATTTGTTTCCTCCATCCCTCTCGGAGAGCCTGACAAGCTACCGACAGTATCCCTCCTGCACAACAGAGCCTGACAAGCTTCCCGTGGCGTATATTCGATATGCCAAAAACAGTAACAACAAGTCTCACAATGGAGACGTTACTGGAGCCCATTTGAGAAAATCGATGAACAACAGGAAGACAGTGCTACAGACAGTGCTATATATTTACAGAATCATTGTTAATATGAGAAAGCATCAATGGTGTAATAGATGAATAATTTTTAATATCATGTAATAGCATGCAGTGTTTCAAATAATAATGAATTGATGGGAAGTCCATTAGGAATGGAACTCTTAAAAATGATTAAAATATTAAAAATGATCATTTTATGAAACAATGTAAAATTTACTGAGTACATTTACATTTGTGTAAGAATATGTTTTCTGTGATTGTGTCTATGTAATGTAATATGTATTCATGAGAAATAATTTTAAGATGTATGCGTATGCTAATACCTTGCCCATGAGAAGAAGTTGGTATGGCTAGAATATGTGGTATTTAACAGTATATTATCTTAAAGTTTCCAGAATGGGATCAGCAATGGATTTCATTTGCAGTGTAACTAACTTTGATCTTTTATTTTCTCTAAAGCTAATTCTGAATATGAATAAAATTGCCATTCTCAACTACTGACAGAATGGATTCTGGCCACTTGCAGATTGGGGATTATCTTCTTGACCCAAACTAGTGTTGGAATGCTGGGAAATTCCTCCTTCTTTGTTCTGTATTGCTTGGTTTTCTGCACTGGACACAAGTTGTGACTCTTGGACCACACACTCAAACATTTATGCCTAGCCTACTGTGTGGTCCTTCTCTCTAAAGGAATCCCTCAAATAATGACATATTTTGGGTGGAACAATTCTTTTTTTTTTTTTGGCATTTTGGGTCATACCCGGCGATGCACAGAGGTCACTCCTGGCTCTGCAGTCAGTAATTACCCCTGGTGGTGCTCAGGGGACCATATGGGATTCAGGGAATGAACCAGGGATATGATGCATAGTGTTGGCGCATGTGCCTTGTATGCAGGAGTGCTGCATTCCATTCCTGGAATCATGTGGACTCCTAGCACTGCAGGGAGACCCCCAAGCACAATGAACTGTGTCTCTACCTCCCAAGAAATAGGGAACAAGAAAAGGCAGGCAGGGGCTGGGGCGGGGGCAGGTGGGAAACTGGGGACATTTGTTGTGGGAAATGTACACTGGTGAAGGAAAAATATATAACTGAAACCCAATCATGAACAACCTTGTAATTGAGTATCTTACTGTGATTCAATTTAAAAAATTTTTTTAAATTAATGCGACTAATAAGAGACTGGGGTATGAAAGTTAAAGACTCAAGAACCAGTTCAAATTCTCTCTGTTATTCATCAGGTGTGTGAACTTTGCCAAATTATTTCATCTGACAGATTTTTCTTCGCAGTCATATGAGGATGGTCTTATACCTAATTGATAATATAATTTGGTAATCAAATATATTGTATAAGTAAAGCATTTTAAAAGAAAAGAGGGAAGTAAGAAAAGAAAGAAAGCCCTCAGATGACCCGTATTCCATCTTGGGGTGTATAAATTTTACATCTTTTATTTATTGCATGTGACTCTCTCCTCTCCCTGGAAAAGTCTGCATTCTCTCTTAGCATGTTATCATTTTTCAGGTAACGTGCTAAGAGAGAATGTTTCCTTGTTTACTTTGCTAGAAAAAAAAGTAAAGTTTAAACATAGAACCTAGGAAATAGCAAAATATGTGTTCTTTTTTTTTGGGGGGGAGCTTGGGGTCACATCTGGTTGTGCTAAGGTGCTGTTTCCAGCTCTGTGTCCAGGATGGGGGTCATTCCAGCTGTGCTTAGGGGATCATGTCATGCTAGGGACTGAACTCATCCCTCCTGCATTCAAATATGCACTCCAGCCCTGTGAGGTGTCTCTCTGGCCCCTAGCTTTCCATTATTTTCATAATTTTATATATTTAAAGAATCATCATTATCTGTGAGACAGCATAAATAGTGGAATAGATGAATATTTTTAAATATAACATAGTATCCAGTGCTTCAAATAATGATGTGAACCTCAGTAGATGGTTTGGTGGGAGGTTCATGAGAAATGGAACTCTTAAAAAAATGATTAAAATCTGGGCTGAAATATAAAGGGTGTTGGGAGGATCCTCCCAGGATGGGAGATGCATGCTGAAAGTAGACTATAGACTGAACATGATTGCCACTCAATGCCTCTTTTGCAAACCATAGCACCCCAAAGTAGAGAGAACAAAAGGGAATGCCCTGCCACAGAGGTGGGATGGGTTGGGAGGATGGGGGTGGGTGAGAGGGATACTGGGATCATTGGTGGTGGAGAATGGGCACTGGTGGAGGAATGGGTACTCGATCATTATATAACTGAAACCCAAGCACAAAAATTTGTAAGTCTATAACCATACTTCATGGTGTTTCACTAATAAAAATTAATTAATTAATTAATTAAAAATAAAAGATTCCCAGTGGAGGGGCTAGAGTGATAGTACAGCAGGTAGGGTGTTTGCCTTGCATGTGGCTGACCTGAATTTGATTCCCAGCATCTCATGGGACCTCGTGCACACCACAAGTGGTTCCTTAGTGCTAAAGACAGGAATAACTGCTGTGCATTGCCAGGTGTGACCCTAAAAGGCCAAAAAAAAAAGAAATTCCCAGTAGAGGCAGAAATATATGTATTAGCACACAAGGCTCAACCTTTAACAACATGTTAGTAATCTCTTATAGATTTATAGAAGTGCTTAATGGCTCCAGCATGAAATACAACAATCTTTACACACTTTCCTCTAAAAAACATTTTTGGATCATTTTTAGCAGATTATTCATAACAAGCAATAAAAAATAAATTATTTATGTCCTGTTTTAGGGCAGGCTTTGGGAGTTGGGGTGGGAACATTAGAAATATTGTGGTGGAAAGGTGTAATAGTGGTGGGATTGGTGTTGGAATATTAAATGTAATAAATGTTTGTGAACAACTTTATAAAAATAAAATAAATTTTTAAATAATTATAGATTTAAAAAATCTGGGCTGAAGCAATAGAATAGGAAAGGGAGCATATGCCTTGCACGCCGCTGACCCAGGTTTGATCCCCATCAAACCCATGCGGTCCCCCAACACCACCAGGGGTGATCCTGAGTATCCAAACAACAACAGATGATTAAAATGTATAAAATGATTATTTTATAAAACAATGTAAAATTTAATGGGTAATTATTTGCAATTTTTTTGTGTAAGAATGTGTAAGATGGGGCTGGAGCAGTAGCACAGTAGGTAGGATATTTGCTTTGCACGCGGCCTACCCGGGTTCGATTCCCAGCATTCCATATGGTCCCCTGAGCACCGCCAGGAGTGATTCCTGAGTGCAAAGCCAGGAGTAACCCCTGACCATCGCCGGGTGTGACCCAAAAAAGAAAAAAAAATGTGTAGGATGTGTAAGAATATGTTTTCTGTGATTGTGTCTATGTATGTGTAATATGTATTCATGAGAAAATAATTTTAAAATGTATGTGTATAAACAGGCTGATAAAACTTTGCCCATGAGAAAAAGTTGGTGTGACTAGAATATGTGGTATTTAACAGTATATTATTCTTAAAGATTCCAGAATGTATCAGCATTGGATTTCACTTACAATGTAACTAACTTTGATCTTTTGTTTTCTCTAAAGCTAGTTCTGAATATGAATAAAATTGCCATTCTCAACCACTGACAGAATGGATTCTCGCCACTTGACAGTGGGGATTATCTTCTTGTCCCAGACTGGTGTTGGAATGCTGGGGAATTCCTCCTTCTTTGTCCTGTATTGCTTGGTTTTCTGCACTGGACTCAAGTTGCGACTCTCAGACCACATACTCAAACATTTATGCCTAGCCAACTGCTTGGTCCTTCTCTCTAAGGGAATCCCTCAAATAATGACATCTTTTGGGAGGAACGATTTTCTAGATGATCACGGATGTAAATTTTTGTTTTATATTCACAGAGTGGCCCGGGAAGTATCTCTCTCTTCCACTTGCCTCCTGAGTGTTTTCCAGGCCATGACAATTGTTCCCAGTAAGTCCAGGTGGACTAAACTCAAAATCAGAGCCCCAAAGTATATTGAACGTTTCTGTTTCTTGATCTGGGTACTGCACCTTCTGGGAAACATATTGGTTCCTTTGAAACTGTTTTCCTCAAGAAACATCTCTCAGAACCATTTCATATACTGCAGTGCTGATTATGCTACTCTCAATTCTATATACCATGCCTTGTTTCATGGCTCCATTGATGTGATTTGCTTGTGCTTCCTGATGTGGACCAGTAGATCCTTGCTGCTTTTTCTCCACAGGCACAAACAGCAAGTCAAGTATATTCGCAACTCCAGACACAATTTCAGTCTCTCTCCAGAGACAAAGGCTACCCAGAGTGTTCTGATTCTTGGATGCACCTTTGTCTTTTTTTTCACACTTTCTTCCATTTCTTCTACCTGTGTCACTTTCCTTATTGCTCCAGAATGGTGGATTTTGGACATAAATATATTCCTGGATGCATGTTTCTCAACTCTCAGCCCTTTTATACTCATCAGAAGCCATTGCCTTATATCTAGGCTTCAGTTCTGCTTTCTGTGAAAAAAAATAAAATACTCGATATAGTTCACATAATGAGTCCACAGAATCTCTTGACTTCTCTCTCTCTATTTTTGTGCATTTTGGGTCACACCGGCAATACAAAGGGGTTACTCCTGGCTTTGCACTCAGGAATTACTCCAGTGGTGCTCAGGGAACCATAGCTGGGAATCGAACTCGGGTCAGCTGTGTGCAAGGCAAACGCCCTACCCACTGTACTATCGCTCCAGCCCCATCTCTTGACTTCTTTACATGATCAGTGTGATGTTGGCAGGCAGGTAGATAGGAAAGGGCTCCTATGGCAATGGAATTCCTAGGATGTAATAAAACCACCTAGTTCCAAGGCCATCAGGGCCCATCCCACTGTATGAGCACAGGAACTAAGGCCTGATAAGACCTTCACCTCTTGCACCAGTAACAGACCAAAAAAGACTGGACCCCTCTCTGAGAGAAGCTCCAATAGGAACAGAAGACCAGAAAAGGAATTTCAAAAAAGGCCATCGACCACTCTCAACTCAGCCTTTATGGCAACCACCCTAGCAATGGAATCTCACCTAGCTAGAAAGCCCCACATGGGGTGACTTCGGGAAAACCCTATAAAAGCCACCTTTTTGCTTCCCAAGCATGTGCTGTTTATGCCCATGTGGCTGAGCACATGTGGTGCCTGAATCTCTACTCTTGAGATGTCTACTGGGGGTCTCTCTGCCTTTTAGAAGTCTCATTCTCTCTTGAGCATATTATTCTCTCTCCCTTTGCTCTCCCTCCTTTCCCTTCTTAAAAGCCTCCAAATAAAATCTGCTTTTATTTCACTGGTTTTCTATTCCTGAAATTCTTTTCAGAGAGACAGGATAAAGGATCTAGAAACCCAGATAAGGCTAGGTCTGACTTTCCAACAAAGAGTAAATCTTCATTCCATCCTGAGTCCATGGCTCCCCAAGAAATTGGGTGGTGGGGATCAACTCCCGTGCCTAGAAGACCAAGCGGATGTCAGGTGTGACTTGACAGCCACCTCATGGGGCTGGCAGGGCTCTGGCCCATGCCATGCTGGGGCTCATCGCAGATTTTATGAGTCCTAGCCTTCCCAGTCGGTCCTGGGGTGGCAAAGGCGAACCGGGAGAAAGTGACCGTCTCTCTTTTCTCTGCCTCACATAAGCAACCAGTGGGGAAACGTTGACTTCAAATATATTGATTCTTCTATATACTTATATATGTGTATACCAATATTGAGAAGTTTTGGCTGGAAGTGGTTCTGAAGGCAGAGAGGAAAGAAATTGATTTGGAAGCAGAAGGAATCAGAGTCACTAGTTACTAGTTACTGTATGGTTTAACTGCTCTGCCAGGTAACAGATGAATTAAAGAAATATTTACAACACTATCAATTTATTTGACTTATTGACATTCACAAAACACTCCAATGAGCAAAAGCAGAAGATACATTTTTTTTTCTCGGGCACAGGAAACATTTACAAAAATGAACTGTATCCTAGAATATAAAACAATTCTCAAAAAACTTAAAGGTATTCCAATCAGAACCTTGGGGGAAAATTCTGAGCACTGGAGAACATGCTTTGCATGGAGGAGCTTGGTTTCAATCTCAGTACAACATGCCCCGCCTACCCACCACCCCCACACCACCAAGGGGATCCTATCTTCACCCTTGTATTTAAATCATGCAAAGCACATTTTGCTTTTATTTTGGAAGGAGGTGGTGTTACACCTGCTAGTGGTTAGGTCTTATTGCTGGCTCTGTTCTCAGATACCATTTCTGGTGGGTTCAGAGGACCATATGTAGTGCAGGGGTTTGAACCTTGGTCAGCCTTGTGCAAGGCAAGTGCTTTGCTTACTTTTCTGTCTCTCCAGGTCAACAAAGTACATTTTCTCCTTCTTTCCTTCCTTCCTTCCTTCCTTCTTTCCTTCCTTCCTTCTTTCCTTCCTTCCTTCCTTCTTTCCTTCCTTCTTTCCTTCCTTCCTTCCTTCCTTCCTTCCTTCCTTCCTTCCTTCCTTCCTTCCT
>JAOXYA010082274.1:0-11300 GCA_028565675.1 Sorex palustris
TAACATTGTGAGACTTGTTACTGTGTTTGGCATATCGAATACGTCACGAGTAGCTTGCCAGGCTTTGCCATGCAGGCAAGATATTCTTGGTAGCTTGCCAGGCTTTCCAAGAGGGGCAGAGGAATAGAACTCAGGTCAGCCGTGTTGGCCACAAGCAAGGCAAATGCCCTACCTGCTGTGCTATCGCTCCAGCCCCTTTAAATAGCTAATTATCAAAAATTTTACCCAATTATATTCATTTAATAAATAACATTCAAGAATATCAAAATAAATAAGGCGCAAAATAAGGTAAATATGTAAATTCAGTAAGATAGAAGCTATAGATGCATAAAAAAACTATTTTCTTTATGTAGCTATAATCCTAGAAGACAACATAACTAAAGAAATATTTGTCATAATCTAAACCAAAATAAATTATACCCAAGAACAAAGAAGAATTTAAAAACAATTTAGTATCTTAAAAGCATAAAATATTGAATTGATGAAAATGGTTCATTATAAACTAAGGAAGAAAAGCTATAACAGCTAAAAAAACTATAAGATTTAATTAATTAAGAACTGGGAGGGGGTTAGAGCAAGCAAAGCAGTTGAGGAAATAAATACTTGATTGCAAGGTTTTAATTAGCTGCCTCCCAACAAGTATCCACCAAGAACAAAATAGAACCAAACAGCATTTGAAAATAGGTTGTAATTCATCCCTCGATCAACTGAGAGAGGGAAATTATGTTATAATTATTTTAAAAAATTATTTGACAAAACTCATACCACGTGTAAGACACATCTCGGTAGACCAGAATCTGTCCACCTGACAGTGGCCAGAAGCCAGGGAGCCCATTCAGGCTGGGCTGGAAGGACAGAGAGCCCACCCCAAAAGGGGCAGCCGGGTGCTGGCGCCCACCCCTCCTTCAGCCTCATCCCGGGGTCTCTGCCAGGCAGGAGGAGCGCGGGGAAGACCATGTCATTGTCATCGCGCAGAAAAGCCAGAAGAATGGACAAAATGGAAGCCTTGCAGCTAATTAGCAATTACCGCGAGGCAGCAGGAGATGGGAAGGAGGCCACGTAAATACAGCCCCAACTCTGACAGAGGGGCAAAGGTGCCACAGGGAGAAAAGACATTCTCCCCACCAAGGGGGCCGCAGGACCGACAGCCACGGCAGAGGCGGGATGGCCGCCCAGCCCTGACCCCGCATGACCCCTCACGGTGGATCAGACGCGCACAGCCAACACAGAATCCCTGGCGCTGAGGAGAGAATGGGGCGGCCGTGTGATCGAGGCCGTGGTGTTTCAGAAGAGACACCAAAGGCTCCATCTGCCGAAGAAAGAATTCTTTCTGGGAGCCGCAGATCTGAAACTTCTCCGCTAAAGAAAATGTCAAAGAATTAAGATGAGAGGCTAGAGAAAGGAGGACATGTATTTCAAAAGCTGGTGAAAGAATGCTGTCCGAACTCCTCCAAGAAGTCTGGGGTCTCAGCAATAAGAAAGAGCAAACAGAGAAACTTAAAATTGGGTCCAAAACTTGGAGAGACGCTTCCCCAGAGACACAGAGATCATCAGTGATCACTGGCCTCCGGAGAGGGGCAGCGACAATGGGCCACAGCACCGGGAAGGCCACGTGAGCCACGAGGACCCTCGAACCCTCTCCTGCTACCTGGTGGGGCCACGAAACGGTGCTGCCACTTTGGAAAACACCTGGGGTTTCTCACCATGCTGAGTCTCTCCCACTGCGGACACCATCAGACTTCCTGCCGGGGTCCTGGCCAGTTGACCCCAGCACACTGGAGCACAATCCCACGGAGTCGCCGGACTTACTCCCTGTAGGGGAGGGAGTGGGCAGGAGAGAAGCCTCTGCCCTGGCCCTCCACACACCGCAGACTCCCGCCGCCTCAGAGAAAGAACCACACGGAGGGGGAAAGGCTGGTGGTCCATCAGCGACCTCTTTATTAGCTCTCACACGAAGGGGTTTATGCAGACTTTCCAGGGGCAAGTCACATGTATCACATTTACCGTGGGCTCAATACAGATGTTCGTTAATGATTTACATCTCCGGCTCTCCGGCCGGTGTATCAGCTCGGGCAGATGGTAACTGGTACATCCCTCATCTCAGCCAGAGTGCCCACGTGTGTGGAGCGCCAGAGCAAGGCCCTGGGCCCCTGTAAACAGGGCCGGCTCTTGCTTCCAGGGGCAGGGGGTTTGGTCAAAGTCTCAGGCTGGCTGCTGAGACCCCAACAACTTCCAAACCGGAAGCCACAAGGACCCCGGCAGGTGGCGGTGGAAATGAACTGGTCTGCACAGGAAGTGGGTCTTGAGCACCACGAAGAAAGGCAGCGCTGAGGGCCCATGCAGGGCACCAGGAGGTGTCCTGCACACTCGCCCGTGCCCCCCACGCCCAGCTCCCACTCAGCACAGGCACAGGCCCGGGCAGCCCTGAACCCAGCGTCACACTTCATCTTGGGGACAGACCTGCCCCTGGCTGGCCAAGAAGCTTGGGAGTTTCTCCCGGGTCCTCTGGGCCCTGCGTGGGAGACCCAGAAGTGAACATGATGATGAATTCATTTAAACAAACGAGCCTCGGGCTCTGCGAAGGCGTGTGGAACCTCGGCTGAGGATCTCTGAGCGTGTCTGCACTGCGTGCTTCCTGCTGGGAGCCCACAGAGACTGACAGCGAAGTGTCCGTAGGGGCCATGGCGCAGAGCAGGCGTGACAAATCGCCAGAGCACAGAGGGACCACAGGCACTGGCCTCCTGGGGTCTCTGGGACCCTAAAAGGGGATCCTGTTTGTGGACTGGGTCTGTGGGACCCTAAATGACAGGTCCTATCTGTGGACCCGTGTCCACCCCCAGAGAGTGGGTGGCGTCCAGCAGGAGTTCTAGGATAATAACAGTCTCTAGAGAACAAAGGTGTGTGGGTCTTGGCATTTGTGCTGGCGTTGTGGAGGGCATGTGGGGTCAGGGTACGTGAGTGCAGAGTGTCTCTTTCCAAGTCTTCAGGGCTCATGGGGTCCCGTTCTGCCCAGCAGGGGTCGGTACCTTTCACTCAGCCCAGAGCAGACGTCTTTCCAACTCTGTCTCTCACATTCCTCCAAGGACTTTTTTTTTAAATAAAACTATTTGACTTCATTTTTTAAAAATGTTTTTTAATATAAATGGCAAACACAAAATGGTGCAGAACCTTAGACAAACGATCTCTTTCATACACCCAACCATCTCACAAGACAAATGTGCTGGGAAATTGAGAGAGAAATGTTGAAAAAGAATTTTAAAAGATCCTTTCAAAAATTCCTTTTTTTACTTAAATTCTCAGAATATAAGTAACAGGAATCCAAAACTCAACTCAGGCAGGTGGGGCCTTCACCCAGGTGGAGGGTCCCAGTGTCCCAAGGGCTCCTGGCAGGACGGGGTCTCGGTCAGCCAGGGTAGGCCTCGGCTACACCCACAGTGCTGCAGAAACCTTACCCCTGCGTGTCCATCCTGGGGACTCGGGGGCACCGGCCACCCAGCATGCAGCCTGGTCACTGTGCCTGGGCAGGGAGTGGGAACTGCAGTGGCCTTCCGAAGTCACGGCTCAACCAGGCCCCTCCTGCCTACAGTTGACCCACTTCCTGTCACCCTGCCTGAGGCGGGTACGAGACCCCTTTCCCCCCGGCTGTGGACTCTGCTGACCAAAGCTGCTCAGAAAGGCAGCCCGGTCTGTCTGGGCCAGACGAGGTCCCCTGACACCCCGTATTTGGAGGGACAGGGCGTCCCCCGGCTCTGTGCCCAGCTCCCTGCCAACCCGACGCTCCTCCGGCCCTGAGCACCCAACATTTATTGCGGGTTTTTGTTTAAAGGACCACCCATGACACGTGGCCTGGGGCCCGGCTGCACCCAACATCTGTGTCCCCAGAAGCCACAGAACCTGTCACACCTGCTGCCTGTCCCTGGCTGGGTGGCAGGGCCAGCCCCCGGGGCCGCGTGGGGCAGGGACCCGCCAACTCAGCGACCCAGAGAGGAAGTGTGAGTCTCTCCAGGACACAGAGAATTCCTCTCTTTTTTTGGCAAGTGGATTCGCCCGTGAACTCTGCCCCCGCCCCCTCTCCCCCTCCAGGAGCCCGTTTGTTCCCGCGTAATGACACCCTGGGTGCCAGCTGTCAGCGAGATAATGAACACGGGCACGTTCCTCGTCAATCAGCCGCGGCTCGGGTGGGGACAGACCCCAGGGTCCTGACCCACTTGCCTCTCGCCCGAGAGCGGCCCAGAGGCCAGGTCACCCGGGGGGCGGCCCGTCCCAGGTCGCGGGCCCCTGCCCACCCACGCCAGCAGCCCACCCGGCTGGCTCCCCGGGGACCCCGCCCGCCCCGAGAGGCAGGAGGCTCCGTGGGGCGCCTCTGATTCTCCCTCGGAGGACCGAGCGCCTGGGAGGGGGCGCGGAGGAAGGGGGCGAGTGACTGAATCCCGCGGAGACAAGTGCAAATCAATTACCGCGCGGCAGATGTAAAGTGAGGCGCATCGACCGACGTATAAGGCGCTCACATTGTGCTCAAATAATGCGAAATTACAGGGCTGTCACCAGACCTGCCAGGGGCTGCTCCGTCTCCGCAGGCACCCGCGGGGAAGGACCCCGAAGGGGCAGGCTCGCTCCCAGGAGCCCGCCGGGTCGGGACCCGCACTCCCACCCAACATGGGCAGCGAAGCAGGCCCAGGTGGACCCCAGAGAGAGCGCCCCGGCACGTGAGGAGGGGACGAGGCCCTTTCCTCCTTGGCAGTGCGCTCGAGGGCACTGTGCAAAGATGCAGGAATTCCCTCACTACCCCAAGGAAAGGAGAAAGGTTAGACGCCTGAGAGAGAGTTTCATTCTCAAACTTCCCTCTTGCAAACCTTTAGAGGGAGAGGGTCTGAGAGGCCGCTGACAGCGTCTGAGAGGCTGAGGAGAGGGTCTGTGAGGCCAAGGAGTGGGTCTAACGGGCTGAGGAGTGGGTGTGAGAGGCTGAGAAGGTCTATAAGGCCACAGAGAGGGCCAGAGAACCCATGGAGAGGGTTTAAGAGGCTGAGAGGGCCTGAGAGGATGAAGAGAGGGCCTGAGAAGCCCGAGAGAAGGTCTGAGAGGATGAGGAGAGCATTTGAGTGGCCCAGGAGAGAGTCTGAGAGGGACTGAGAGGCTGAGGAGAAGGTCTGAAAGACTGATGAGAGAGTCTGAGAGGACAAGGAGAGGTCTGAGAGGATGAAGAGAGGGTCTGAGAAGCCCAAGAGAAGGTCTGAGAGGCTGAGGAGGTCTGTGAGGCCACAGAGGGGGTCTGAGAGGCCAAGGAGAGGGTCTGAGAGGCTGAGGAGAGGGTCTGAGAAGCCAAGGAGTGGGTCTAAGGGGCTGAGGAGGGGGTGTGAGAGGCTGAGAAGGTCTGAGAGGATGAAGAGAGAGCCTGAGAAGCCCGAGAGAAGGTCTGAGAGGATGAGGAGAGCATTTGAGTGGCCCAGGAGAGAACCTGAGAGGGTCTGAGAGGCTGATGAGAGAGTCTGAGAGGACGAGGAGAGGTCTGAGAGGATGAAGAGAGGGTCTGAGAAGCCCAAGAGAAGGTCTGAGAGGCTGAGGAAGTCTGTGAGGCCACAGAGGGGGTCTGAGAGGCCAAGGAGAGGGTCTGAGAGGCTGAGGAGAGGGTCTGGGAGGCTGATGAGTCTGAGAGGATGAGAAGAGGTCTGAGAGGATGAAGAGAGGGTCTGAGAAGCCTAAGAGAAGGTCTGAGAGGCTGAGAAGGTCTGTGAGGCCACAGAGAGGATCTGAGAGACTGAGGAGAGGGTCTGGGAGGCCAAGGAGTGGGTCTAAGGGGCTGAAGAGTGGGTGTGAGAGGCTGAGAAGGTCTGAGAGGATGAAGAGAGCATTTGAGTGGCCCAGGAGAGAGTCTGAGAGGGTCTGAGAGGCTGAGGAGAAGGTCTGAGAGGCTGAGAAGGTCTGTGAGGCCACAGAGGGGGTCTGAGAGGCCAAGGAGCGGGTCTGAGAGGCTGAGGAGAGGGTCTGAGTGGCCAGGAAGAGGGTCTGAGAGGACGAGGAGAGCGTCTGTGGGGACTGGAGGAGGCTCTGTGAGTCTGGCTGCTGTTTGTCCTCTCACCCCCCCCGCCCCCGAAGACTCGCCACATCCCATAAATAAATATTCATTTTAGAACACAATAATTAAGACACAAGCCCGCGATCTTCTCTCTTTAAGGCTTCTCCTCCCAGCCCTCCCCAGCGGCCGGTGATATCATCACTCCTGTCCAAGGACAGCGGGCGCCCAGAGGCTCACGGCTTTGTGCTCGGGCTGTCTCCTGCCGGCTGCCTGGCATTGTTCCGTGAAGAGCTGCTTTCCAGATAAAGGTGGCCCTGTCAGAAGTTCTGAATAGCTCCAAGCTAATTGCTGACCCGAACAGGCCCAATTAGCTGTTACACGCTCGGCAAGGCGGCCCCCGGGACCAGCCTTCCCGGGCACACGGGCCGGAGGCCTCCCGCACAGGGGCTGTGGCTCCGGCTTTGTAGTCCCCCTTCAGCAGATCAAAGCGTTATTAGGGAGAGTGACGGCCAGGCCGGCCACGACAGGCCCAGCGCAGGCGGCCCCTGCTGCCGACAAACCTCACAGAGCAGCCGGCGCCCCGCTTGGCGCAGCCAGGACCCACGGTGGTGTTTGTACCTGGGTCCCCCAAACCGCGGCTGGCATGTCACAGAACAATGCCCAGTGCTGAGTGACTCCCTGGAGCTCCTCTAGGGCCTTGCTCCAGGGAGTCGGGGGTGTGGAGCCTGCGCCTCCCGCCCTGACCTCGGCACGCCAAGAACTTCGGTCTCACTCCCTTGCGCCTTCTTGGGCCCCTTAGTACACCTGTGTGCCTGTTGCTGTGTTCCAGAAGCTTCTCCTGACAATGTGTGGTTGGTCAGACACGCAGCGAGCTACGCAGAGTCGCGGGGGGTGGCAAACAGAGGACACCAATGCTGCCGAGAGAAGGAAGGAAGGCGCCTTCCCTCCGGCACATGGGCTTGAGGTTTCCAGAACATTCTCGTGGCGACAGCCCCCTCAACACACCCGAGCAAGCCAGAGAAGCCCCCGACAGCCGGGACGCTGCTGCCCGCTCTGGAGATTGGCACCCACCGTCCCGATCCTCTCACCACAAGAGCACAGTAGGAAAAAGTTTTCTCATACATCAGGTTTTTATTTCAGAATTTATTTCTGAAGCAGAATAATCACATCAAAGCACCATGTCGAAGGATCTGGATGCACATCGCCGAGTCACAGCCCAACGAAAATGAATCCTACTCTCCTCTCTGGAACGATTCTGACACTGGCCTCTGAGACATTTCCAGGTATTGTTGCCCTCTGGAGGGGCTGGACATAGCGGGGGCTGGACATAGTGCAGCAAACTGGGCTGCTGGTAGACGCAGGTTGGGTTAGTGGCCCCCCAGGGCCCCCCGAACCCCTCCAGATTAGATCCCTAAGTGCAGAACCAGGAGTGGGCCCTGAGCACCACCAGGTGTGGCCCCAAACAAACGAAACAAAGATTTATGGGGTTTTGGTTTAGAATTTATTGAAATTGAACTTTTGCTTTGTTCGTTCAGGGTCTGTGAAAAAACTGTTGCTCACGAGTGTACCATCTATTATGTATTCTTTTCTACATTTTTCTAATTGATGGTGTTTTTATATAACATGTTTTCCTCCTTTATTGCCATTACATTTTCGATTGTTTCTTCTATAATGGGTTCTTTTATGTATTCTTAAAAATGTAGACAAAAGCCACAACCGTTGATATGATTCTAGAGATAAAATTGATTAGATAACAAATTGTAAAGTCAAAAAATGAATTTTTAATGTGAAAATTGTTCTATCTCACCAAGGGTTTGCTGAGACCTTTTCGAAGGATTTGCTGAGCCTTCTGTGTCACTGGCTTTGTCTCTTGACGTCAGCTGGCATCCACGTCACTTCCCCTCTAATTCGGTGGCTCCTACTGGAGTTTTGGTGTCAAGGAGTTAGGAGGCGTCACGTGCTCCAGACCCCTCGGGTCTATGGTTTGGGTCCCTGTAGTTTTGCAGTGTGGAGTCTGCGGAGAGCATTCGTGAGGGGTGAGTGCTGCATCTGTGGGTGTGGGTACGACCGCCAGGGCTCAGAAGGGGGTACACAGCTGACCCCCCTCTGCAGGCACTCAGAATTTTCAGCCAGAGGACCAATTTGTCCTTGAATTTTAGCTGGTTGGTGTGCATCTCCTCAGAGATTTAATCATGAAGCAGTTGAGTGGGTGAGTCAATATGGACGTGTACTGGATTTTTTTAATACGTAACAGATTTATTGCATTTTCCCAGTATGTGCTATGCTAAATAACACACTCCTGTCCAGTCCGTGGGTAAAAAGACGTCGAAGTGGGGTGTCTGAGACAGGTCGGCGGGAAGGGCACTTGCCTCACACTCAGACAACCCCAAGTGTCACCAAGAGTGATTCTGAGTGCTAGGAGTAAGAATTCAGGTGTGGCCAAATACCAAGGAAATTAAGATATAAATAAGAACACTCTGAAACAGATGAAAAATGAAAAGTCAGCACCTTAAAGTTTATGAGATATAACAAAATCTTCCCTGGAAGGGATGTCTATTGCAAAAAAACACTCTGAGAAAGACAAACAACCCAATTCATACAGAAGCCTTTTGCTAGACAAAGAAAAAGTCAAAAACTCAGTTAATCATAGAAAATAATAAAGACACGTTTTTAATTACTGAACCATCATCTTTCAGAGTTACCGTACAGGGGCAGAGGGAACAAGGTCCGCACCACAGAGTGACCCCTGGGCACAGGGCCAGGAGTAAGGCCTGGCCAGGTATGGCCCCCCAATCAAAACAAACACAAAAACCTCCGAGGTGAGAGGCAGGAAGATGGTCAGGCATGTTAGAAAGTTAGCATTGCTTTAATCCTAAAAGCTGAAATTGAAATCATGAGAAAAGAAACCTATGGCCTATTAGCCATGCTGGAAAAAATAAATTAATTTAAAGATATAGATATGCAGGATCTTAGGAAAACGAATTCAACAGCAAGTTAAAAAAGGGACACGGGGGAGTATGGTGCCGCCAGCAGGTCAGTCTGTACCTGTAAGGCAAGTGCATCAGCAGCCTGATGGCGCCTTCAGACTTCCAGACACCCCCAAATTGCTGCTGTGCCTTTGGCCAGACCCCAAAAACTTGGGGCAAAGTTTACCAAGAAAGTAAATGGCCAAAAGTTAGGTATGTGGGAGACACACCCGCAAACCACCTCCGGCTCAGCTATATAATTGGAGGCAAGGCCTCTTTGGTTCCTGATCGAACTGCTTAACGGACATGATCCCAGAGACTCAGAAACGAATCTTGAAACCCAAGGGCTTTTGGCAGAAATGCATCCGGTCCCTGCAGTAGGTTACCAGCACCGGGCCACCCTAGGTGGGAACAGGTTTTGTGCCTTGGCCTGTTCCCCATGGCAGCCCAGTGGCCACCATCCTCCAGAGGCCACTGGACAGTCAGGTTTGGGCCTGCAGTGACGACCACGTGGGGCCTCACGGGACAGGGGTGGAGCCAGCCTTTTCTTCCCCACCCCAATGAGACCCCGAGTCCTTGCCCACAACAGCCTCTCTGGCTCCTGATCAAGCTGCTTAATGGCCATGATCCCAGAGACTCAAAAACAAATCTCAGAACCCAGTGGCTTTTAGCAGAAATGCATCTAAAACCTGCAGTGGATTACTGTCACCGGGCCACCCCAGGGGAGAAGGGGTATAACTGTGTACACAGATCAGGAGCCAGGAAATCTTAATTCCCCTGCATTGCAGTCCCTCACACAGATCAGGGGAGAACTTTTCACTACAGAGAAACTGCCCTGCCAGAAAATTTGGTGGAGTGACTTGACCCTGGGAAAAGACTTCCTTTTCCTAAAACTGATACAGACTCTGTAAAAAATGGTGAAATTTCCAACCTAAGGAAACATTTGACCTTGAGTTTTAAAAAAGCACCCCCCCCAGGTTCTAAGAGTATGACAAAAAGAGCAAAACAAAATCCGAAGTGAGTACTTCCAGAAGGACTATCAGTACCTTGCCTGGATTCTTCATAGCACCCAGTTCCTCTCTCAGTTCCTGCTGACACACTCACCTACCTGGGATTGTGTTGCTCTTTTGCCCCTTTGGTTTCTGGTTCTGGTGCTATGGCTTCTCTTTTCTTTTTCCAAGCTATAAAATGATGAATTCGGAGCATACCCCGCCAACCCCATCCTCCATCACCCACAACTGATCCATCAACTAAATTACACCACATCTGGAGACCTGTGGTCGTTTTAATTTTTTATTTTTTTGAATGAGGAAACATAATGAAACAGTTCTGAACTGGAAAAGGAACTTGGATGTGTGTTGGAGGATAGACAGGGTGAAGATAATGATGTCAAATCAGAAGAATTTCACTTCTGTCTCTGATATACTAACATGGCTACTCCATGAGGGAAGGGCTGTATCTCTCACTCTGCATGGAATGCCAAAGGACTTAGCATTTTGTCTGGTATTGTAGGAGGAATTTAGTTTTTCTTGAATGGATACATGTAGATTTCATTTTTCCCCCTCCTAACCTTCTCAGAACGGTCTACCTGGGAACTCCAAGTGCAGCATTCTCATCTTCAGTTTTACATGCCACACTGACAAAAGAGGCCGCTTGTAGGGGGTTTCTGACTACTATGTGCCCCACAATTTACAGCTCAACTGCATCAAATTAGAAGAGAAATCACGGTGTAGTCAATATACATTCCCTTTACTGAAATATAAAGAGCAGAGAAAAGGAGTGACCTCCTTTCTCTGGAGTCACATCCTTCCTTCTCTATTTTGTTTTAACTGAATATTATGCTGAATATGTTGAAAGGCATCTTTTTATTCTTTTTGGAAAAAAAAAATCTTACATAAGATTTTTTATTTCTTTGTGTCTCATCTATTTTAAGAACCAATTTCAAGTGGGATGAAATCAACTATTAGGTCTAGAAATATTCAAGTAGCACTTTAAAATATCTGTAGTTTGCTAGATTGTTCCTACTTAATAATTACATATTTCTTGACTGTTATATGTGTTTTAAACAATAAGATACATGCATACGAAATTTGTATACATAACATTTTATGTAAGATAAGGCACCTTTCTCCACTCCCACCCCCTCCCTACATCAATAAAAGTATGGGTTAGCTCAAAAATATTTTAAGCAGTAAAAGCATTATATATTTACCAGATCAATTTACTTATTAAACATGCATACTTGACACTCACTAGATCAAGAACTATTAAGAAGCATTTAGTTGCCTGCTAATATAAATATATGTATATATGTGTGTTTG
>JAOXYA010082313.1:0-11300 GCA_028565675.1 Sorex palustris
GGGCGGGGAGGAAAGCTCAACCCGCTCCCCTCCAAGGGGTCCCGGCGGCGAGAGGACAGTTCAGGCGCGGGGGCAGACAAAAGATGGTGAACATTTGTGGGTACCTGGACATAATTTGCAAAGTAGCAAGTTATTGGAAATTTTCTTTGATTTATTTGCTGTGTCAGGATCAAACCCAGGGACTCACATACAGGAGGAAGCTTCCTATGACTTTATTACTTCCTATTAATTTATGTAGTTAATAATTTATTCTCTGCCCCTTATGGTTGGGAGGATGGGGCTTGCCTGACTGTCATGTTAGCGGGTGGACAGTAGGGGGCGCTAGAATCCATTTCCTTGATGCTGGTGGGCGCTGCATTTTAAGGAACAGTTATTGCGGTGCTCATCAGGGGTTACAATTCCTGACTGGCTCTCACACATCTTTACATTTGTTCATGGCAGCGGTTGGGGTGTGGGACAGGCATTGCACCCTGTTTTGTGGTGCTCAACCTTACCTGGTCCCAGGTAGGGCAGGTGCTAGATGAATGTGGGACACGGGGATTTGAACACGTGACTGTTAGCTTGCAAGGCCAGTGCTTCCTGCCCCTGGTCCATGTGCTAATCCTCATCCTTTACCTTAGTTTACATTCTGTGTTCTTTCTATTCATATGGATCATATTCATATGGGCTGTAACGATAGCACAGTGGTAGGGCGTTTGCCTTGTGCACAGCTGGCCGGGCCGAGCCGGGTTCAATTCCTCCGCCCCTCTCAGAGAACCGGGCAAGCTACCGAGAGTATCTCGCCCGCACGGCAAAGCCTGGCAAGCTCCCTGTGACATACTCAATATGCCAAACACAGTAACAACAAGTCTCACGATGGAAATGTTACTGGGACCACTCGAGCAAATTGATGAACAATGGGAGGACAGTGACAGTGACATATTCACATGGATGATATTCATATGAATTTTCAACCCTGAACAACCCCAGCAAGTAAGTGTGGGCCTGCCTGAGGCACGTGGTGCACTAATAGCCGAATCCCAGCTGCAATGGATCCTGTTTCAGACATTTGCCGGGAATCATCTTTCTCTTTGGTGAAGAACTGCAGCGAGCAGGCCCTACCTTCTCTGACAACACAAGCCTTCCATTTCACATAAAATTTTTGCAGGGCCTTTCTGGCACTGTGTGTGGGGGGTGTGTGTGTGGGGGGGGAGTGGAGGAATAGGCCATGGTACTCAGGGGCTACTCCTGGCTCTGTGCTCAGGATTGCTTAGGGGAGCTGATGCAGTGCTGGAGATTGGACGTCGGCTGCGTGCAAGGCAAGGGAGTCCTGTCTTATCTCGCCTTTCTCTTTGCTAGCTGGCTAGGAGGCCACCTTACTCCTCCAATCCAGCCAGCATTGCTTCACTGTTTGCTCCCCAGGGGAGTAAATTGCAGGGAATGGAGATGCTCAAAGGATTGGAGTGAAATCCGGCGCCCACAAGGGCTCTGGGCTCAGTCCCAGCACTCCACGTTCTTCTGGGCACCACTGGGTACAGTCCTGGTGGTCCCCAGCACTTCCAGGGAGCCCCCTGCCCTAAGTCACTAAGGAAGTGACTTACCGGAATACTGAGGAAGTCCACTTTTATAAAAACAGTTTCATCAGTCATTGTTTTACATCATCTAAAATGTGCTTTGGAGGAGCTGAAGCAATAGCACAGCAGGTAGGGCATTTGGGACGTTTGCTTTGCATGCAGCTGACCCAGGTTTGATTCCTAGCATCCCATATGACCCCCTGAGCACCGCCAGGAGTAATTCCTGAGTGCAAATTCCTGAGTGCAGAGCCAGGAGTAACCCCTGAGCATCTCCAGGTGTGACCCAAAAAGCAAAAATAAAATAAAATAAAATAAAAAGTGCTTTGGAGCTCCTAGAACATCCCAAACTCCCAAGTTACCTGAAAAACACACACTGTGTGCATGTCGACAGCCAGCAGAGACTCCTTCTGTAATCAGAGAAGCGGTGTTTATTTTGATCAGTTTAGGCGGAAGGAAAGTACAGAATCAGATTTGGGTTTTTTCCTTGCTGGTGTGAGCCGAAGTTCCGGTCACTCGTGGGCTCTCGTTACTGTCCCGGGGGAGGTCAGTGCATGAGGAGAAGCCTTTGGCTGGATGATTAATGCAGACAGTGTTCTCAGCCGAGAGCCCGTCCTTGGGGCAGGACCAGCTTTCCCTGACGGAAGACTGAAGCACTATCAGGAACTGCTCGAGTCCCAGAACCCTAATACCTGCCTTGCCACTGTGGAGCTGGAGCTCTCATTCCTGCCATCTAAAGAGACCGGTCCAGGGGGCTGGAGCAATAGCACAGCGGGTAGGGCATTTGCCTTGCACGCGCCGACCCGGGTTCGATTCCCAGCATCCCATATGGTCCCCTGAGCACCGCCAGGAGTGATTCCTGAGTGCAGAGCCAGGAGTAACCCCAGAGCATCACCGGGTGTGACCCCCCCACAAAAATAGAGAAAGGTCCAGGGCACTCACCTTGCACACGATTGACCCAGGTTTGATCCCTGGTACCCAAGATGGGCCCTGAGCCAGCCAAGAGTGGTCCCTGAGCACCGAGCCAGGAGTAACCCCTGAGGACATCAGAACAACCAAAGACTCTTGGTCAGACCACCCAGCAGCTCTCAGGATTTAAATCTGGTTGGGTGCTTGGGGATCACTCCCGGCACTACTCGGGGTGACCAGGCAGTGCTAAGCATTAGCACCCAGGACTCCTGTTGGCAAAACACGTGCTCAGCCTGTCAACCCCAAATCCAGGCTCTCTCAGCCTTATGTTTGAGGACAAGGAGGTGGCCCCGAGTCTGAGCCCACAGAGACGAGCCCTAGGCTTCCTGTTCTCTTGTAGCCCTCCCAACTCAGCTTGGGCTGGGAAGCCCGGCGGGCAGCTCTGCTCTGCCCAGGGTCAGCTTCTTGCCTTCTGTCAAAATCTCAGCTGGGTCAGAGGTTGCATGAATGGTGCCCCCCAGTTCCTGTGCGGAAACACCCGAACACACGAGCTCCGAGGACCCTAGAACCACGGGTGCAGTCAAGTATCTAGGAGGATGGAAAACAGCAAAACGAGGCTCTGGGGTGTGGAGATGACTCAGCAGTGGGAACCCGGCCTGTTGGGAGCAGGTCTGGAGTCTGACGGGCTGCAGCACCCCCTGTGCCAAGCGTGACCCTGGCATGGGATGCCCAGGCCACGGCCAAGCGTGTGGCAATGTGTGAGCCCACCGCCAAGCACCCAGGCCCTGGTCATCGACAGCTGCCTGGGGGAGTCTCCCTGGCCTGGCGCCCCCAAGGGTCATGGATATCCCTCCCTGGAAAGCCTCAGGGGATTGGGTTGTCCAAGAAACTGGTCTCTGGTAGCTAAAGTGTTGCCCCCCATGGTCCACTGCAGCAGGCTCGACCTCTGACCCCGGATGCACAAAAGCCAACAGAGGGGGGATTTGGGGCAGAGAGAGAGCACCTGGGTTAGCGCCTGGGTTTGATTGCAGGTACCTTGAGGATGATCCCTGAGCACAGATCCCTGAGCCCAGGTGTGGGCGTGGTGGGGGTCTCAAAGCTCCCTGTGGCCCACCTCACCCTCATCCTCTTGAGCTCCCAGAATCCCTTCTTGGGAGCAGCTTTGGAGCTCCTGCCAGAAACTGCCGGCTCTGCCTGATGACGTGTTGCTTCGAAGATGGACTCACACAGCCCCTGGGTTGGCGGGCACCTGGGGCCACCAGACACTGGCAGGCCACGGCACCGCGGGCTGCATGACCCAGTCCATGGAATCTCCACTGTTGCTGAATTGTACTTCTTGGATTGAGGCACACGGGCTGTGCGGGAGGACTCAGGGGGGATTCAAAGCTTCAGCTCTCTTTTTCTCTTTGGTTATTGGTTTGAGGGCCACATCCAGCAGTGATGAGGGCTTACTCCTAGCTCTGTGCTCAGGGATCCCTCTTGGCAGAACTTGAGAGGCCCTGTGGGGTGCCGGGGATCAAACGTGGGTTAGCTGCAGCAAGGCAAGCGCCCTCCCTGCTGTTCTATCTCTCCAATACAAGGATCCAAAACTTTTGGATCAGGGCCTGGGACCAGGGACAGCGGTTTGAGTATCTACTTCCCATATGTGAGGCCTCGGGTTCGATCCCCGGTACTGCAGACATGTAAATAAAATATATGGAAAGCTCAAGCATCATCAGCTGGTGGGGATCTCAGAGCTCCCCAAGAGGGGCTCTAAAACCGTGTCGCTGAGCCCTTTCGGAAAGGTAAGACGGAGGATGGTCCTTTTTTGCTGGAGAGACTTATTTTCACCAGGCCCTGCGTTCCTGAGTAAAGCCCATCAACTCGGTGGGGAACAGGTTGCATTCAGGGGTGCGAGGTCTCCTTCATTGAGGAGACCGTTCCTGATGCACTGATGCACAGTCTTCCCGAACTCAGGGGAGAAGGGTCTGGATGACGCCGGGCCTCCCCGGAGGAGTCAGGAGGACCGGGGAGTGGGAAGGACGGGCAGTGAGACACGGGACTTGGCCACCAAGGACACATCTGTGCTGCGTCACACAGAACTGCGGTGCTCAGGCTTCCTCCTGCTTCTGCCCAAGCATCACTCCTGGTGGTACTCCAGAGACCCTGCAGGGCTGGAGGCTAAACCCGAGTCTGACACCCAAAGCAAATGTCCTAGGCCCCAAGGACAGTGAGTGTGAAGGAGGTTCAGCCCGCCAGCACAGACAGCGCCCCAGCGCTTCATGTCTCTGTTCCCTGCCCTCTGACGGCCAGCCGGTGGTGTGAGTTATTCCCTGTGCGGGTTACAATAGATGATCCGTCCCTAGACAGAGGCTCACACCCCTGTGGCCTCTCAGAGAGCATTTCTTTGACAGCTGGAGAGGGGACAGTTCTGTGGGCAGAGTAGCCTTGAAGCCTAGTCAATGGAATTAGCTGGATCCCTATGACCTGTCTACATGGCAAACCTCATCTGCCCTTTTTTGGTGGGGGGGTCATACCCAGCTATGCTCAGGGGTTACTTTTGGCCCTTGCACTCAGGAATTACTCCTGATGGTGCTTGGGGGACCATATGGGATGCCAGGGATTGAACCCAGGTCAGCCATGTGCAAGGCAAATGCCCTCCCCACTGTGCTATCACTCCAGTCCCCAGAAACCTCTTTCTTAACAGCCTCTGGGTCCAGTGCTCATCTCCCTAACCCATGCCCTCTTCTTTTCCTTTGGCTTTGTTTTGTCTTAGGGGTGTGCTGGCCAGGGGTTACTCCTGGTTCTGCACTCAGGAATTACTCCTGGTGGTGTTCGGGGGACCGTATGGGATGCAGGGAATCGAACCCTGGTTGGCTGTTGCATGCAAGGCAAGCTCCTTACCTCCTGTGCTATTCTTCCAGCCTCCCATTCCCTGTTCTTAGCTAGCAGTGAGCTCATTTCCTTCCAGATGGTGGAAAAAACAGGTCAGGAAATGAGGTCCTTGCCTAATTCAGAGGTATCTGTCTCTAGCAATACGACATCTTGTGGTCTTTTGGGATCTGGACACCCCACTACCAAATGAGCCTTGAATTAGAGGTCATCAGCTCCAGAGGCTGAAACAGAAATGGAACATCTCGGTGGGCTGGGTTGCTGCTCTCTTTCACGCCGAGTAAAAGCAGGAGTCCTCTGGGGCCAGACACACAGCCCGATGGGCTGATGCATGCGGGCCCCCTACCCACATGGTTCCCTGAGCACAGCTGGGAGGGACCCCCAACACTGTGGGGGTGGACCCAATCCCATGGAGCTGAATAAATTATTCACATGCAGATGAATAATCTGCCAGTGAAAAACGGCCACATTTTATTTGACAACTGGACTTACACTGCCTTTGGGAAACAGAAAGTGCAGGTACTGGCGGTGCCATGACCCCATGTGGCAACTGCCCTGTGTCCTGGGAGAGGGGGGTCCTCCACACCCCACTTTCCCAGGGACCAGTGGCCTGGACACTGGGGTTTGCCATGCTGGGTCCTGGCCCATTAAGCATCAATGTCCTGGAGCTGCTCGGGGCTGGCCACAGAGGCTGATGCAGTTTCCATGGAGTGTGGGGCAGTCACCCCAGTCAGTCCGCGAGGTCCTGAGTGCATGCCATATTTTCTCCACTTTCTCCCTCTCTGTCCCCTCCCACCTGCTTCTTCCCTAGATCCCTCCATCCTGTTAGATGCCGCCCTTAGTGTTGTGGTGTGATCCCCTCATGGACACAGTTTATTATTATTATTATTATTATTATTATTATTATTATTATTGACAGCGGGTAGGGCGTTTGCCTTGCAAGCGGCCAACATGGCTGACCCGAGTTTGATTCCTCGGCCCCTCTGGGAGATCCCGGCAAGCTACCGAGAGTATTCGCCCACATGGCAAAGCCTGGCAAGCTACCCGTGATGTATTCAATATGCCAAACACAGTAACAACTGTCACAATGGAGACATTACTGGGTCTGCTCGAGCAAATCAATGAACAATGGGAGGACAGTGACAGTGATTGTTATTGTTGTTGCTGTTGCTTTCGGGGGCCACACCCGGTGGTGACTCCTGGCATAGGAATTACTCTCCTGGCGGTGCTCAGGAACAACATGGGAGGCTGGGGATTGAACCCAGGTCAGCTGCATCAAGGCAACCACCCTAACCACTGTTCTATTGCTCCAGCACCAAGAACACCATGTTTGTGGTGGGAAATGCCATACAAGCAAGTCACTTGGATCTTTATCTCCTGGCTTAGAGGAGTTTGAGGTTGAGTTCACCAGCAGCCTGAAGATGAGCCTGATCTCTCCTTCCCACCACGGCCACTGCAGAGATAATGGAGGGGTGCATGTAAAGGGAGTTGGGGGTTGAGGATGAGATGGGGTGTCCTGTAGGGGAGGCAGAGGGAGTGGGCTCACAGCCAGCTCTCCAGCTCCACAGAGACAGCCCTGGACTGGGCTCCCGTCTCCCTAAATAAGGTGTCAAATGGGGCTGGAGCCATAGCACAGCTGAGAGGTTGTTTGCCTTACAGGCAGCCAACCCGGGTTTGATCTTCGGTACCCCGTATGGTCCCCTGAGCCCCGCCAGGAGTGATTCCTGAGTGCAAAGCCAGCAGTAAGCCCTGAGCATCGCCTGGCCTGGCCTGCAAACCAAAACGAAGCCAAAATGTATCAACGGGCTCATCTCCACCCCTGAAGGTCTTCATGCCCGGCTGCTGGCCATCGGGCTGGGTGCCACGCGTGTACAGGCGGGAGAGCTCTGGCAGGCACTGCCAGGCTGGACGCCAGCCTGACCTACGAGGATGGAGAAGCACTCACGTGTGGCGGGGGCAGGCAGGCTGACCCAAGACGGCTTCGAGTCCTCAACAAGCCCAGGGGGAGGGCGGTGCCACACAGTTAAGTTGACTGGAATAGAGTCCAAGGCAGCGGCAGCCAACCCTAGTGCTATCCCGCGCCTGGCACCGCACAGGGTCCCCGAAGCACGGGCAGGAGTAGATTCCTGAGCACAGACCTGAGCACAGAGCCCCCCAAACCCAAACAGAGAGACAGGAGAAGGTCAGTCTTGCACGCGGCCGAGCCAGGTTCGATTCCCAGCATCCCATATGGTCCCCCAAGCACCGCCAGGAGTAATTCCTGAGTGCAGAGCCAGGAGGAAGCCCTGCGCATCACTGGGTGTGACTCCCATGCCCCCCCCCCCCAAAAAAAAGCAAGAAAAAGAAGGTGATCGAGACGGCAGAAGGAATTCATTACCCAAATCTTGGAACCTTGTTTCTCGTCTAACTCCCACTTCCACTTGTGTGATCTTGAAGTAACGTCACACTGACAGCTCCTGATTTATCTCTTACCCCAAATTTCTCTTATGTGATCCACTCCTATATTTAAGTTCTATCCAATTTGAGTGTTTCAAAAGTACCATGTCTAAAATAGGATCCGTGTTCCTCTGGATTCTAAGCCTAGTTGTCTCCTAGACACCCCCACTCTCTCTTAGCGAATGACACCAGCAACCACCCTGGGTCTAAAACCAGAAACGTGGTGACAGAGATTTCTCTGCTTGGCCCAAATCTGGCCAAGCTCCTCTGACTCCTTGTCTGGACTAAGCCTCTATCTTTGCCTATACCAACTTAGTCCCTCACCACTGAAAGTCACATTGCTAAGATGATCCTAGCCTCACTTAACATGCCTGCTTGAGAAAACTCAAGTCTTCTCATTTCTCTCATTTTTCTTTCATCTTCTGAGGATCATGTCCATTTCCCTGTGGGAGGGTAGAACCTTAACTTAGATCATTGCCAGTCAGCAGACCCTGCTGGGCCAATCACATTTCTACTGACTAACCCACACACACCGACTGCTTGCCAAAAGTGTAAATTTTCACTTCCCTGACTCTATAGAGACGTCCTTGCATCCCTCCCCTAGGCACCCATTCTTCCTTGTCTAAAAACCATCACCCACCTTGTCTAAATTCAAGTTGAATTTATTCATGCTGGACCCTTTTACTATTCTGGTAGTTATTACTGGCCAAAAGTTTTCCTCACCACTTTAGTGTTTCACTTTAACTCACTGTGTTTATCTTTATTAATGGGAGTCATAATTAACTCTTATCTTTCCTAACCTGTCTTTCTAATGCCATTCTTCAGTAGGTTGTCTGTGAAACGTGACATCATGGAGCATATTAAAATGGGGTTGGGAGACAGCCATCAGAGAAAATGCCTATCTACTGTCCTCTTTAAACCGAATCTGACCCTTACACAGAGCACAACCACCACATTCTAAGAAGCCAATAAGAATATCCTGTATGAAAGGCCTGATATAAAGAACCTTTGCCTACTTTGCCCTGTGAACCTTCTACCTGACCATTTTCACTTTGTCATTTCTTTATCTGCCATTATCTCATCCATTAGTCATCTCCCATTACTTCCTCAGTTTCCCCTTTCTGTGAGAACACTCTTCTCCTCCCCCACATGCTCATTTAAAGCCATTTTGGGGATCAAAATTGAACTTGTGCTTCCTAAGGCTCAGTTCTTTGCCATCCTCAAACAAAGGCATTTGACTTACCATTAACTGACTGTTGCTTTCTTACTAAAGACCAATAGTTCATAATAGATCTGGATTTACTTTTTGTCATACTCATTACTAAATCTATCAGCCCTTAAATGCACAACCCTTTGGTACCTATTTTCAACCTTTGTCATCTGCATTACTTTAATTGCCACCCAACCGGCCTCTCCATTTTCACTCTCATCCTTCTCATCCTTTGTCATTAATTCATTCACAGAGACACCATATATGTTTTCAAAAATGTAAATCAAGCATACACTGCTTGTCTACAGATCTTTCGATGACTCCTAGTGTCTTTAAGATAAAATTGTAATTATTTGCTAAGACCTTCACCTCCCTTTGATGGGCGGTGGATCCTGAAGGTATTTCCTGTATAACAGCACCTCCTCAACCCCACTGTTTCTCCCAACTCCCACTCCTGAGCTTCTTCAGTTTCCAAAGTCTGTGGTTTCAGGAAAACCCATGTTCATCCCACCCTCAGTATGCTTGTTGCTTATTATCTGAAAAATGTTTTCAACTCTTTGCTAACACCTTCTGATCTCTGATGTCTCAATGCAAATGTTACTTCCTCCAAGAGGCTTCCCAGACAACATGCATTTAAACTAGATCTATCAGTTGTACTGACCAGTAAAAAAAGTCTGGCTTTTCCTTTCATCCTACTTTTCACAGATATTTTAATTATTATTAGTTTTTCTTATTGGCCTATGGTGGCAGATATTCAATGTTGTTCAATAAACATTTCTCTCTTTTACTTTTCTGCCCTCCTGAACACAAGAAATAATTGCTCTTCCTGGCTTCCTTGTGGTTGAGTAATGTCATAAACTAATTTTGGCCTATTAGTTTTAAGAAGTAATATGACTCACTCCTAAGCTTCCCAATGTTAGACTCTTCAGAGCGTGTTGTTTCCTTTGCTACAGAAACTAGTGAGACTGTAGCTACATAGCAGTCTGGGCTCCTAAGGGACTAAAATGAGCACCCTGCCGTCCCCTGATTAACTTGCAGGGTTCATCAAAGTTAAGCTGTTGTTGTTTCCCTGAGTTGTTGGTACTCGTTAGTGCAGCCACCCTGAGCTAGTTGTGACTAATACAGTAATTGCTGTGAGAAGGGACATGAAACTAGACAAAAGCCAGCAGGAGATGGCACTGGCTTAGGTTGCAAGGAAGCATTGCAAGGAAGCATTGCAAACTAAAACTACGGTGATTCATATTCACAGGAGTGAGTCATTGGGTAAAATAATTCCTATGACATGATGACATTGAGATGACATCAGGAAAGCAGATAACACCCAATAAACTTGTAGCTCTAGTGGAACAGGCTGGAAAAATGGCAAGCTGGTGGCATGTATTAGTAACTATTTTTGGAGAGAAGGCATTGAAGCAGGCAAGTAGATTAGACGGGCCCTGAAAATAAGTTCCAACATCTGGATTAAAGTTACCTGGTGAGCCAGAAGGACTGGTCCGTGATTGGAAACTTGCCACAGGTGTAGGTGGGAAGGCAGTTAGAACAGAGAAGGATCCACTATGACAATGATCATTGGAAATGATCATCCTGGACAAGAAGTGAGTGCTGAAAGGAGGTAAAAGGCTATACATAATAACTTTTTAGTACCTGTATTGCAAAACACATGACAAGGAGAGCGAGACAGAGAAAGAGAGACAGGAACAGAGATAGAGAGACAGAGACAGAGAAGAAGAAAGAGGAGGAGGAAGATGCAGGTTGAGAGAACTGGTAGTGGAGGGAAACTGGGATACTGGTGCTGAGAAATGTGCACTGGTGAAGGAATGGGTGTTAGAACATCTTATGACTGAAATCTAATCATAAACAACTCTGTAACTGTGTATCTCATGGTGACTCAATAAAACTAAAATAAGTTACTCTGGCATCGTCCCCTAAAGCATGAGGGTCAGAAACCCTTTAAGATGTAAAATCAGCATTAGTCTAGAAAAGACTGGCTCCCCTGAGCAGAGAAGCTTCAGCAGGAACAAAAGTCTGTGATAAGGATATGGTAGAGGACCACCTAAAGTTTTAAGCTCCTCCTCTTGACAACACCCTAGAAGCAGACGCTTATCAACATAGAAAGCCCCAAGTGGGGACATTTTGTAATAAAACTATAAATCCAACTTTGCAAAGGCAAGTGGGCACACACCCTTTCTTGGATTTCACCTCCCACGTGTCAACTCTGGGCACTCTCCCCTCAGAGAAACCCCCTCTGGAGAAGCTCTCTCTCTCTCTCTCTCTCTCTCTCTCTCTCTCTTTCTCTCTCTCTCTCTCTCTTTCTTTTCTCTCTC
>JAOXYA010082332.1:0-11300 GCA_028565675.1 Sorex palustris
AATAGAATAATTCTTCTTCCAGCTAACAGCAGTTGGAATAAAAAGAAGTGCAGCATTGTTGGGTTGCCTTTTATAAATAGATGACAATGATTTTTGTTTGGTTGGTTTGGGGGATGACACCTGGCAGTGCTCGACACCTGGCAGTGCTCCGGGCTCACTCCTGGCTCTATTCTTAGGGATTATCTCGTAGAGCTCAGGGGCACTGTATGAGGTGCCAGGAACCAACCCTGCGTCAGCTACATGCAAGGAAGCATTCTCAGTATAGCCCCAGATGTCAGTGATTTTTCAAGTGTGATTTTAAAATGAATGGTGTTTCACTTCAAAGTAATTTAACTCTTTAAACCTCTAAGTTTAAATGAAACCGTTTCTTGAGACATTTTAAGCTCTGAACACTTGGGGTTCCCTTTGTTCTTCAATTAAAAGCAAATACAGAAAACACCCTGAATTTCCTTGATTTTTATTTTGGTAAATGATTTTCAAGATGCAAGTAAGGGGAAAAATGCACACACACAATAGTAAATTTTCTTGTGACTGAAAATGCCAATTAAAACCTAGACCTGCTTCACAAATGGGTCTGTATTTTTGGAAAGAACAGAACTGTTCCCCCAAAAATGAACAGAGCTCTGAAGTCCCATGCTTTCCCTTGAGCTTTTTAAGCTATCCAGGAAGCAAAAATGGTTGCAGTTCCAAAAGATTTATTTTTCTTCCTCATAGAGAAAGTCAGCAGTTTTAAGAAACAGAGGGTTTGCATGCTAAGCATTTCTGAGTAAGGCAAAGCTCTGTTCTGGTATTTCTGCTTTACTTCTCAATTAGAATGCAAGCTTTTTAGCTCAAACGAGGCAATGATAACAGGATAGTGAAGAAAAAGTAGAAGGCAAACGATATATTTTAAAACAACATTAATCTTTAAAATACAATATCTGTAATAACTAGTGTCAATCATTTTTAAAAAGTTGATGTGGAAGCATGTTTTTAGATTTTCTTGTAAAAGATAAGAGTGATAAAAGTTCTTGAAAAATAGTGTTTTAGAATTTTAATCTCCACCCTGCAAGCTATTGAGAGTATCACGCCCGCACGGCAAAACTACTGTGACGTGACATATTCAATAAGCCAAACACAGTAACAACAAGTCTCAGAATGGAGATGTTACTGGGCTTCCTCGAGCAAATCGATGAACAACAGGAGGACAGTGCTCCTCATCATGGTCAGGCCCTGTTTGGCTGTACCTTCCCAGGTGGTCACCCATTACTGACCCCTACTCCACTCCATTGCCTTTGTCCTTGCTGAAATTATTTAAGGTGGGAACCAAAGCCTAATTGTTCTATTTGTTGGGTCTCTCCCACGCATGCAGAAAATAGATAGCTTATTCAACTTTTTCATTTTTTTCTCATCAAAAAATTCTTTTGGTAGGAATTCCTCCAGAAAATAAAGACAGGAAAGCTCCAATAAACTAGAAGGTGAGTGTGGTGGTAGGGCATACACATTCAGGGCCATTTAGTAAGAAATGCAAAATAAGCAAACCACAATGAGCTTGCACTGGAGAATTTTCCAAGAGCAGATCCCAGCGAGGAAGCTGGGTCCCTCGGACCCATGGAGCTCTACTGACATCTAGCGTACAGAAACGCGAGGCCTCTCAATGGTGTGAAATAATCTCCATTGTTACAGAGTTGAGCAGAAAATTATTTTATTAATCAAAACATGTTAAGAGGAACCACAGCCATGGTAACTCATTTGATTCCCTCTATCATAACCCTGCCAGCAAAACCAAACAATGATTTGACACATGGGTAAACTGAGGTTGGAACAAAAAAATATTCAGTCATCTGCTCCAGGATTACATGCCTCATGCATGACCAAGCAGGACAAAAACAAAGAAAGCTTTAAAAAGATCTGAGGTAACAAGCTATGTATGTTTTAAGGGTACAATTTTACATCTCTTTTAAATGTGTTACCATACCACAACCACCATCAAAGTCCCTCTATGACCACCACCAATGTCCCTCCACACAGGGGCCCCAATGCTCACTTGTGACCTCTCTTCTTGGGTCTCCTCAGCTCCTGTTAGGACCCAATTAGCTGGAGAACTGCCATGACAGGCTCTGAGTAACTTGGGCCTCTTCCAGGAGCAAGAAAGGCAGAAAAAACAGAGGCTTTTGTCAAAAATTACATCTCCGGAATAAGATTAGGTCTCCGGAATGTAACTGTCAGGGAAGTGGGCTGGAAGTTGCAGGCCAAAACAACAACAATAAAAAATATATATGTGTACTCTGTAGAAAATAGAAAATAGAAAATTGCTGAGTAATGCTTACTTGCCAAAATGAAAGTATAAGAACTTGCTGAACCTAGTGCTGGGGTGGGGGTGGGGGGTCCCTTCTTGAAATCTGCTGAGTCAGGCGGATACTTGAACCCCAGCTAGCTGGAACAAAAACCTGGCTATGTGATTTGCATTATCGGCTCTAGAGGTTCTCTGTCCTTGAGGGGTGGTCGACTCCGCACTCTAACTAACACTCCCTCTGTAATCTGAGTTCGCAGATTGATTCTTTCACTTCTCTTGCTTTACTTCTCTGGAGATCCCACCTGAGTGAGATCAGCTGCTATTCCTCCTCCTCTCCAATTCCAACCATGTTGTAGCAAAAGGAGTGTTTTTGTCTTTCGAATTTTTTTCTGGTGGAGCAGTGTTCCATTGTGCCTGTCTCTCTCATCCATTCATCTGTTGTTAGTTATGTGGGTGGACTCCAGACCTTGACTACTGTAAACACCCCCCCTCCCAACAAAGGTGTGCATTTATCTTTCCAACTGAACAAAATAACAGGATCATTTCACCTCAGATTGTTACTCTGCAACTCTCCTTGCCTTACTTCCATAGGTCTGTTCTCCCAGCTTCAAGGGTCTGGAAAAAAATGTCCTCCAGGGGGTAAAAAATGGTAACTCCTCCTTTGAGATTTTTTTTTAATCCAAGTCTCCAAATTAGGATTGAGGGCTGTTTCTGAAGGCATCCTACCTGGACATCTAAAATCACAAAATGGAAAAATACAGCACCTTAACAACAACAACAAAAAAGGTTAACAGGAGATGAGTAGGTAAGTATAGAAGATAGCTCAGATTTACGGAAGACATCGGAAAGCAAACTTCTCATCAAACACACAACCAGAAATTAACTACATATCTCCGATAAAGGCTCATCATTCTGGAAGAAACACGCATTCATATAACTGAAGGTGGGTAATCAAGGCTTAGAACTGTAAAAGGTGATGAGCTGGGACTCTTCAGCAAGGTGCATTGTGGGTACCGTTACTGTTGGCTGTCCTGGCCCTGAGCCGGGGTGGATCAGCACTGTGGAAATAACAGTTCACACCGTCCATCAGTGGCCAATAGGACTGGGCGGGGGTGAACCTACACGGCTCCTAGAAACCAACACAAGGAAAGTTTGAGTCCCTGGGCCAGTTTTGGTTTTGGTTAGGGTTTTTTTTTTTTAATTTAATTTTTTTTTTTTTATTGACCACAGCTGAATCTTCCTGTCTCTTTCAGGAAACCAATGCAAAGGTTCGTTCAGTCGGGAGGAAGAGACCTGGAAACCAAACTCTTGGCATAATAGGGATTGGGAGTAGCACCAGAGGTGACAGGGCAGTATGGAACTCTCCCTCAGCGCTCTTCCCAGCCCATCCCCCAACCAGCAACGCTTCAACCCCTGCGGCTTTAAACTTCTTCCTTTCCACTACCTTCCCCTCCAAAAACAAAAGAGGGCTCCAACAGTAAGGCCACAGTGCCATCTGCAGGAAAAGAGAGTAACCCGACTGTGTTAGCAGGAAAGTTGTGAAGCCAGCTGTTTTAAAAAGAAGTTGGTTACTTTATGTTCTCCAGGATGGGAGAAGCATGCTGAAAGTAGACTATAGACCAAACATGATTGCCACTCAGTGCCTCCTTTGCAAACCACAACACCCAAAAGGAGAGAGAGAACAAAAGGGAATGCCCTGCCACAGAGGCAGGATGGGAGGGGTTGGGGGGATATTATTCATGGTGGTGGAGAATGGGCACTGGTGGAGGGATGGGTATTTGATCATTGTATGGCTGAAACCCAAGCACAAAGATTTGTAAATCTACAACTGTACCTCATGGTGCTTCACTAATAAAAAAAATAAAATAAATAAATAAATAAAGTGGGAGAAAAAAAAGTCATGTTGTGTGGGCTGGAGCGGTAGCACAGTGGGTAGGGCATTTGCCTTGCCTGCAGCCGACCTGGGTTCGATTCCCAGCATCCCATATTGTCTACTGAGCACTGCCAGGAGTAATTCCTCAGTGCATGAACCAGGAATAACCCCTGTGCATTGCCAGGTGTAACCCAAAAAGCCAAAAATATATATATAAATAAAAATGTTTTAACAAGTCATGTTGTGAGGCATGTATGTAGCCTGATGGTACAGACACATGCCTGTTAAGTCAATTTTTTTGTTTTGTACTTTACAGTTATTTCAGGATAAGTTTATATATAATACAATATGAAGAGGCATTTGTTTCTCTGCAGGGAAACTAATGTAAGACCATGGGCTACGGCAAAGATTTATTAGTACCCAAATTTTGTCAGATTAATGCTCTTTAGTGGTGCAAAGTATTGAACCCAGGTTTTACGCATGTGATATAAGTGCTAGATCTCTGAATCGTATCTCATTTACATTTTTTGTTTGGGGGCCACTCCCAGCTTTGCTCAAGGCTCACTCTCGGTTCTGTGCTCAGGAATCGCTCTTGGTGGTGCTCAGGGGATCATAGACAGTGACAGGATTGAACCGGGACTGGCTGGAGGCAAGATAAATGCCTTAACTGCTATTCTATCTCTCCACAGTTCCCCCACCATTACATTTTTATCAGAATGATTAGTGATAACTAGTTCAAGGTTCAAAAGAACAAGGACCAGCACTGTATGTCTGAAACCCAGTCAAGAATGACTTTGTAATTTCAAGGTGATCCAAAAAAGAAGAGACCAGGACAGCTTCCTTAGACCATATCTCAGCTGAGGACATAGTAAGAAAATAACAGTTGATGATCAGGAAAGACTCCAAGAAGACAGAGAATCTGAAAAAGACTTAGTCTCGAATTTCCCAGTTTCTGAAACTGTGAGTAATAAATGTTTCTGTTTAAAAAAAAAATAGGAGAGTGAAGGGGTAGGGAGAGATGGGAGGGAACCTGAGGACACTGGTGCTGGGAAATGTACTTTGGTGGAGGGATGGGTGTTGGAACACTGTAGGACTGAAATTTAATCATGAACAGCTCTGTAAGGGTCTATCTCAGAGTGATTCAATTAAAAAAAATCTCTCTTTATATATATATATGTGATTTATTTTGGAAATCAAAGAACAAATTAGTCATAGAATCAGAACTCAAAAAACAATAATATAAAACCAAACAAACAAAAACCAAGCACCTCAGCAGTCTGCCTACGGCTTATAAAGCATGAAAATGGATACTGTTTGCTCTCATTACAATGTAATTTCTATTTTCTTACATTTTCCCCAATGTTTATTTCTTTCCCCAGCATAGTTTATATCTTTCTTTTATATGGAGATATGAAAATATAACCATGAGAACTCTCTCTTGAATTCTGTAATGAAATTACATTTTTTCTAATGAAACCTCAGAGTCATGCATTGAATATAAAATTAGGTTGCTCTCCCTAACTTTTATTTTACTGGTCAAAAAATGTTCTACATATAAAAAAATTTCTTTTTTCTTCGTATTTTTTGTTTCTTTGTTTTTAGGCCACACCTGAGAATGACTCTTTGCTCAAACATCACTCCTGGTGGTGCTCAGGGGACCATATATGGTGCCAGGATGAAACCCAAATTAGGCATGTGCGAGCCCAGCACCTCATCCTGTTCTCTCTTCAGCCCTCTTTCTAGTATTTACAAGGAATATTTTAGACTATGACAGTTTAAGAATTCTATCAAAACTGAAAGAAAAATAGGTGAGCAATTTTTTTGTTGTTTTTACAGTTCCAGAGATTGAACCCAGGTATCATGCATGCAAGGTTTGGTCCGTGCCTCTCCCCAAGAGGACCTCAGTCTTTTTTTTATTATTACTATTATTTTAAATTGAATCACCGTGAGATACAGTTACAAAGCTTTCATGTTTGAGTTGCAATCACACAATGATCAAACACCCATCCCTCTACCAGTGCGCATGCTCCACCACCAAAGTTCCCAGTATACCGCCCTCTGTCCACTTTCCAATCCTCCCCCTGCCTCCATGGCAGGCAATTTCTCCCATACTCTCTCTCTACTTTTGGGCATTATGGTTTGCAATATGGATACCGAGAGGTTATCACATTTGATCCTTTATCTACTTTTTTTTTTTTTTTTGCTTTTTGGGTCACACCCAGCAATGCACAGGGGTTGCTCCTGGCTCTGCACTCAGGAACTACCCCTGGCAGTGCTCAGGGGACCATATGGGATGCTGGGAATCGAACCCGTTCGGCCGCATGCCAGGCAAACGCCCTACCCGCTGTGCTATTGCTCCAGTCCCGATCCTTTACCTACTTTCAGCACACATCTCCCATCTCGACCAATTCTTTCAACCATCATTGTCTTAGTGATCCCTTCTCTATCCCAGCTGGAGGGCCTCAGTCTTAAAGGAAACGCAAACACTCTCCAATGTATTTATAATGGTGATTACCATTTATTGTACACTGATCCTCACACCTCTGGTTAAATATTAGTTCTGTCTGTTAAACTAATAGAGATAAGTGAAATTAAATGATGCTTCCCCACCCTACAACTAATAGAGCAAGGATTTAAGCCCGACTTCTCACTTCAAATCGTGTCTTTGCATTATATCATATTCAAATACATAAGATTGCATTATTTATACCCAGACCATAATTGCTCCGGTAGTACATAATTTTTTTTCCTTTTGGGTCATACCTGGCAATGCACAGGGGTTACTCCTGGCTCATGCACTCAGGAATGACTCCTGGTGGTGCTCGGGGGACCACAAGGGATGCTGGGAATCTAACCCGGGTCAGTCGCGTGCAAGGCAAACGCCCTACCTGTTGTACTATAGCTCCAGCCCCACATGACACGATTTTGTTCTTAAGAAGTATTTGGAAGTCGGCTGCCGGGGCTGGGTCCTTTGGGTTGGGGAGAGCTCTGACCCGCCCCACAGACTGGTGTGAACCCGCTCCACAGCCGGAAGCTGACCTCCACTGCCCAACTACTGCCACACTCTAGGCCACTTTCTGGACCACGCGGCCTCTATATTATAAGACACTTTCTACCCATTTTCCACAATTACTACACCATATCTGATAGGGTTCAAATTTGTACCAAAAAAGTCAGTAGGCAACAAATCATAAAGAAATATATAAATTCATGCCTCTCAGAGAACCTGGCAAGCTACCAAGAGTAACTCGCCCGAATGGGCAGAGCCTGGAAAGCATCCCGTGACGTATTCGTTATTTGAAAACCAGTAACAACAACAGGTCTCATTCCCCTGACCCTGAAAGAACCTCCAATCATTGGGAAAAGATGAGTAAGAAGAAGCTGCTAAAATCTCAGGGCTGGGAGGAATAGACATGTTACTGGCACCCACACAAGTAATTCGACGATCAATGGGAAGACAGTGATGACAGTGATGAAGAAGGATTTAGAAGGATTTAGACAGTGATGTAGAAGGGTATTAAAAATAGAAAAATTAAAGTGCCTTCAAAGCACCTTTATGAGGTGTGCCAAAGATTAAAACTGAGTTCTCTATCACTCATTTACCTTAAAGAATGAGAGTTAACTCACCCCATTCTCTGAGGCACTTGCTTTGTTCTGTTTTGGGTTCATACCAGACTATGCTCATGGCTTCTGATTTTGCGCTCAGGGATCACTCCTGCGCCTGTGCCAGGGGTGGAACCTAGGTCATCTGCATGCAAGGCAAATGCCCTATCCACTGTAATATTTATTGTTCTGGCCTCTCTCAAGCACTTTTACGAAAATTAATTTTGGGTGGGTGGGTGGGTAGTGTTGGACCACATATCACCATGTGTGTGGGTGCAACTCAAAGTACTGTGTTTGGGGTTGTTCCCAGCAGTTCTAGTGGGACCATGTGGTGCTGGAGACTGAACCTCAAACAACAAACAAACACTGCCCTCCCTTTGTTCATCGAGTTGCTCGAGCGGGCCCAGTAATGTCTCCATTGGAGACTTTTTGTTGTTACTGTGTTTGGCATATCGAATATATCACGGGTAGCTTGCCAGGCTCTGCTGTGCAGGCGAGATACTCTCGGTAGCTTGCTGGGCTCTCTGAGAGGGGTGGAGGAATCGAACTCGGGTTGGCCATGTTGGCCGCTTGCAAGGCAAACGCCCTACCCGCTGCGCTATCCCTCCAGCCCATTATGAAAGTACAAAAATATAAAGATATGATATAAAAGTACACGAAAAGACAAATGGAACATAGCAGGCATATTTAGGAAATCTAACTATGACAAATAAGGGAAAGGTCACTTGAAATTTTTTCTTGGAACAAATGAAATTCACTTTATCGATACTTCATCTATTAATCAGTCTCATATGAATGAAGAGGTCAAATGTGAAAGTCAAACGCTAAAAATCTTTGAATAAAATCTGAGGACTACTTTCATGAACTCCACCATGAGCTGCTTTCTTAGACAAAGTCTGAAGTCACACAAACCATAAAGGAAAACCTGATAAATTCTAGTCTCCTGCATAGAAAAACTCCAGTGCATCAACTGACACCATATAAAAATGAGAAAGAATTGTGGTAAATCATGAGGTGATAGCATATAAAATTGGTAAAACTTATTGAGTATCCAGAACACATAAAGAGATTTTACTGAAAGCATTGGTGGTAGTACGTTTTGCACACTGGTGAAGGACAAGGTGTTGGAATATGTAACAACTGAAATCTAATCACGAACAACTTTGCAACGGTGTATCTCATTGTGATTCAATTGAAAAAATAAATCAAAAATTTAAAAATAATAACATAAAAATAGTTTTCAAATTAGTAAGGAAAAGAGGCATGATTCGAGAGAAAAAAGTGAGCAAAGTAAATGAACATTTCTAGAATAAATAATCCAGCCAATAAACATTAAAAATGAGCCATCTCAGAGGGAATAGAATAATTCAAATTAATTAAATGGCAGTGACATATCATCCTTCACCCACTAGACTGGCAATGCTCCCCCCACCTTTGTTGTTGTTGTTTATTGTTGCCAATATCCAGGGGGACCAAATATACTTGGCTTTGATGCTCGCTATGGACATCAGCTCCAGGTACCATGCTCACCCGTGTCTGCTGTTGTGTGCTGGAGGTCACAGGTGGAAAATCTGGTAACATCCCATTTTGCAAGGGCAGTGATACCTCCGATCCGACTCACGGCCTCTTGCCCGTGAGCTCTGTGTTCACTATGGAATGATCTCCCATACACAGATTGGCAAGATTTTCAAAAGGAAAATGATTAAAATGATTAAATACTGGCGAAGATGGAAATTTTTTAATTGGAAGGATGGAAGTGGAAAGTCTTAAGAATCACTTTGCCAAACTACTGGCAATCACTAATAAAGTTTAGTATCCATTCTTCAATAACTACTCCTACATGGAGCTCCTTAGAAGAGCCCTGGAGGATATATTTCTTAGGAGACATAGGAGAAATATGCATAGACGTTTATTTTACTTGTTTTGGGGCTCATCTGGCAGTGCCCAGGGCTTACTCTTGGCTCTGCACTCAGAAATAATTCCTCACGGGCTTTGGGGAACCATATGGGATGTGAGAGAAGGAACCAGGGTTCCCTCTGTATTATCCCTCAGGCTTCTGCACACAAATATTATTAGAACTAACATCATAAAAGATAAGCACCCAAGTGACCTGTGATAAAATGGATGAAACTGTGGTTTATTCATACATAGCTGCAAAAATGCAAACTCAATTTACATGCCACAACACCACGAGCAAAAAAAAAAAAAAGCAAATCCCAGAAGTATGTATGTAGCATCTTTCCATTTACACAGAGTTCAAGGAGGCAAAATAAATAATATTTTGTTTGAGAACCCGGGTGTTAAACCACAAAGAAAATCACAGGAAACTTATTTTCCAATTCAGAATAATGATGAACTCTGGGATAAAGAGAGTAAGCAGACCTTCAAAGGGTTTGAAGAAGATTTTTTTAATTTTAACTAGATGGTGGCCCCCTGGCTGCTTAGTTATTCTTCTTTAAAGAGAAGGTCAATATTATAGATGCACAGACAGAGATATATAGATATTCCTTCCCAGGTGGAAGGAATGCCCAGCGGCAGGCCAGTGAGTAGGTGTCCGACGTTGAGCATTTATTTATACCTTCGCCTCCTGCTTTCCTTCAGGGGATTCACTGCAGTGAGGGGGACAGACGTTTTGCTGCATGCAAGTCTGTCCCCTGGCTCTGGCAAGAGTCCTGGGCACTGCTGATGTGCTAGGAACACTTGTTGGAAGAATATAAATCTGCATCCTCCTCACCAGCAAGCTGGGCATCAAGCCCAGGTCCTTCTTCTCCGCCAACCACCACTTGGCCTCCTAAATACAGGGGTGCAAGAGCCCCCTCTTTCTGCAAACATCTCACACCAACTGGTCCTTCACTCTTCTCCTTCCATTGGAGTTCCTCCAAGTCATGCTGACTTTTTCCTGTTCTCCCTCTCCCTCACTCCCTCTATCCCCCTCCCCCCTCCCCCATGGACATGTGCCAACTTCAACAGGAGAAAGGGCGCACCCTCTTCCCTCAGCTGCCCTCTGCTCACTTTGCCTTTCATCCTACAATCTATGACTACAAGCTCAGCTCTGAGTGCCGAGACCAAACTCAACACAAGAGATTAGGATGACAGAAATGGTGTTGACTCCCAGGGACCCTACAAAAATGAGGGGGAAAAAAAAGCCTTCTCATCCCATGTATATCTCTGTAATGAACCTTTCCCTTTAATTTAATTTCCCTTTAATTCCCTTTAATTTAATTTAATTTGTAGGACGACATTGTTTTGTCCTTTTTCCCTTGCCACAAGGAGCTTAGGTTTATCAAGTTACACCCATCACAGTGCTCCTGAGTCACTCCCATTCCTTCGTTTATCCGTAACCACTTCTTCTTTATTTTTTTATTAATTTTTATTAGTGAAACACCATGCGGTACAGTTGTAAACTTACAAATTTTGTGCTTGTGTTTGTTTCAGTTATATAATGATCAAACACCCATCCCTCCACCAGTGCCCATTCTCCACCACCACCAATCCCAGTATCCCTCCCACCCCCATCCCCCTCATCCTACCCTGCCTCTGTGGCAGGGC
>JAOXYA010082344.1:0-11299 GCA_028565675.1 Sorex palustris
TAACTTTTCCCGCAGTGATTCAATAAATATAAGAAGAAAAATAAATAAATAAAACTATGAAAAAAAAGTAAGATGGAATTCATGCCCAATTCAATCAGCCAATCAGTGACTGAATAAATAGCAGTACTCCTATATTAAAAAAAAAAAAGAATTTCCTGGGACCCCTGTTGACCCTGGGGCTCTGGGAGGACTGGGTGATGTCCAGTGATTTGATCCAAGCAGCCATGCTGAATGCTCAGGTCATGTGGGCTTTACTGCATTGGTCAGATGGCGTTTGCCCAGGGAGAAAAGGTGAGAGACATTGAAAACAGAGCCAGTGAGAGCTGCCCCAGGCAGCGTGGGGGAGTCCCCTGCCCCCAGCTGTGCAGTGTTTCCTGGGCTTTGCCCAGGAAAAAGTCCGGGGCTGAGGAGTATGAGAGGGCCTGGGGAGGCTGCTAGGAGGGGAGCGGGGGGGGGAGGGAGGGGAAGGTCGCTGGGGTCCCCAGTGGGAGATGTGTGCATCATCCACCCTCCGGGACCTCACTCAGTGGCCTGTCTCCCAGGGGGCCCCCCACTCAGCGGTGTGAGGTGCTGGGTGCTCGTTCTCTTTTGTGGAGAAGTGCGGCAGCTGCTCTGCTGTGTGACCTTTTGTCCCTCCTGTCCCCATGTCCAGGCTGGTTTCCAGGAGCTTGCTCGGACCCTCTGAATGCGGCGTTCAGTCTTCCCTCTGGCCTCCCTCTGTGCCAGGTTCTCACGCATGCTCTGACACTCGGGAGCCCGTGTCACTCAGGCCATCCTGCTCTCTGCTGCCACGTTTGCCGGCTGCATTGCTCCTGGCCATGTTCTTTCATCTTTTGAAGGTGCGTGAGCTGCAGTCTGTGGCCAGACCTCACAACGGCCACTTCCTGTCTGCAGCGTTTTACTGGGGAGCAGTGGTGGGCCTGTGGGTGCGTCTCTGGATCTCTGAGCAGACCCCGGCAGGCTGAACCTGTCCTCAGAAGCCCACCCCCTCCAAGGCCAACCCAGCTCACTTAACTTAGCTCTTTTTTTTTTTTTTTTTTTGCTTTTTGCATCACACCAGGTGATGCACAGGGGTTACTCCTGGCTCTGCACTCAGGAATTACTCCTGATGGTGCTCAAGGGACCATATGGGATGCTGGGGCTCGAATCCGGGTCATTCACATGCAAGGCAAATGCCCTACCTACTATCGCTCTGGTCTCTTGCTTAGCTCTTCAGTCCCGGTGTCAGCTGCCTCATGTCACAGTCCAGGCCTCAGTGGTGCCCACCCCTCCCAGGCTCATGCCCATCGAATGGAAATGATGGGGCCACGCAGAGTAGCCCAGAGTGAAGTTGTCAGGACTCACGGGTGCACAGGCAGCTGTTCCTGCCTTGACTGGGGTGCGACCCCGGGAGGTGGTAGCCACTGCCCGAGCCAAGGAGGCTGAGGGTGCAGAGTCTCAGTGGCAGTGGCTTTCGGGAGGCGTCGCCTCAGGTTTGTAGTGGCCCATTGTTCGTTTTCCATCCTTGGTGGAGAACAGGGGGAGGGGACATGAGTAGGGATGCACATTGGGTTCTGTTGCAGTTCTGATGCAGCTGGGCCGATACCTGGGGGATGGGGCCTTCCGCTGACCGCATCCTCCCATTCCATTGCTTGCCTTACCTAAGTGGAGATGAAATGCAGCCTGGACCTGTGGACAGTTAGAGCCATTTGTGACGGACAGCGAGTTTCAAGGAATTGAGAAAAGATGGCATCACAGAGCGACCTGGTAATCCCGGCAAATGCTCATTGGATTCCAAGTGGAAATAATTCTCACTGTATCACTGTCATCCTGTTGTTCATTGATTTCCTCTAGCAGGCACCAGTAAGGTCTCCATTCGTCCTAGCCCTGAGATTTTAACAAGTGCCACATTGGTGGCTCTTTCAGAGTCAGGGGAATGAGACCCATCATTGTTACTGGGTTTTGTTATATCGAATATGCCACGGGGAACTTGCCAGACTCTGCCTACTCTCAGTAGCCTGTGAGATTCTCTGAGAGCAAGAACTAGACAATAAGAGGTCGCACGGCCACGAATGTGGTCTTGGCTGTTGATACAGTCTCTGGTTTTGGCTGTTGATGGGATTACACGGCGCCGGGGGCAGTTGGTGGGTGTAATGCCTACCTACTGGAAGATGGGGGATCTGGGTGGGGGAGGCCCAGCCCCGATCTGAGTAGCCTTGGAGATGTCAGCCCTGAGTTCCGCACACCTGGGTTCCTCTGCTGGTTCCTTCATGTGTGAAGCTCATTCGAGCGTGTGGAGAGTGTTCTTAAGCATGGCTGTGGCTGGTTCTGGAGGTCTTCAGCTGCTGGGGCCCTGCTAAGGGCGGGGAGGGAATCTCAACCCGCCCCCCTCCAGGGGGCCCTCGTGAGGACAGCTAGGCACAGGGGCAGGAGACTCTGAAATAATTCTACCTGGGAGAAACTTGGGCAGTACTGTCTTTTTCATATGGCCGCTGTGAACTCTAAATCATTCAGCTTCTCTGTATCGGGTCGACCTTCAGACTGGAGCTTGTCTGGTGCTTTCTGGAGAGAATGCCTGGGTAGAGGAAACAGCTGAGTCTGTGAAGTGGATGGATTCGAGACCATTTGTTTGGAATGTTTCCTTTTGTACACCCTATCATATAACTTATCTTGGTAAATGGTGATTTTACAGAATCAGATTGGACCCTCTCTTTATGATGCTCAGGGTACCATAGGGGATGCTGGTGACTAAACCTGGGTCGGCGGCATGCAAGGCAAGTTCCTTACCCATTGTAGTATCACTCTGGCCCATGAGGAATATTTTTAAATTTAATTATTTTTTAATAATTTCTTTTACTTTACAAAGTAGTTCACAATGATTACATTTAATATTCAAACACCAATCCCACCACCATTACACCTTCCTACCACCATATATTGGGTGTTTCCATCCTCAATCCCTGCCCCAAAGCAGAACCAAAGTAATTTATTTTGTATTGTTTATGACAAACCACTGAAAATGCTACGAAAAAGTATCCTTAGAGGAAAGGGGGTGAGGATTATTGTCTTTCACCCAGGGGACATTAAACCCTTCTATAAGAGATCACTAAAATGTTGTTAGAAGTTGAGCCTTGTGTGCTTTTATATATCATTGTCACTGCCCTCCTGTTGTTTATCAGTTTGCTCGAGCGGGCCCACTGACATTGTGAGACTTGTTACTGAGTTTGGGATATCGAATACGTCACGGGTAGCAATATATATATGTCTCCTGCCCCTGCGCCTGGCTGTCCTCGTCGGGGCCCCTTGGTGGGAGCGGGTTGAGTTTCCCTCCCCGCCCCGACCAAGGGCTCCAGCAGCCGAAGACCTCCAGAACCAGCCACCACCATGCTGAGACCACTCTCCACACGCAGAAAGGTACCGGCAGAGGAACAAAGGCATGCAGGCCCCGGGGCTGAGATCTCCAAGCCTGCTCGGATCAGGGCTGATCATCCTCCACTCAGATCCTCCAAATTCCAGTAGGCAGGGGTGACACCCACCAACTGTCCCCCTGGCGCCGTGTAATCCCATCAACGGCCAAGACCCAGAGACTATAAAACCCAGCTCCCATCTTATTATCTCATTCCTACTTTGGACAAACTGGCAGGCTTCTGAATGGAACCTGACCACACGGCAGAGTCTGGCAAACTCCCCGTGGCGTACCCAATATGCCAAATAACAGTAACAATAATGGGTCTCATTCTCCTAACTCTGAAAGAGCCTTGAATATGGCACGTTTTAAAAAAATCTTAGGGCTACGATGAAGGAGACATTACTGGGGCCTGCTTGAGGCAATCGATGAATAACAGGATGGTTGTGATCTTGATATATCTGTTAAAAAAAAAAGTATATTTCCCTCTAAGATTGGTTGCCTTTTACTTTGAACTCCATCAAATATGGTGCAGTACTCTTGGAGTATAGGTAGGTTGTTTGGTATGAAGTGTTGTGCGGCCACATTTGTGACCGTGGGATCAAGTAATAGGTTCAGTTGTGGGTGAAGCTCAGCCTGTGCATGTGGAGAGCAGCCCTGGGCATGGTGGCGGATGAGTTCTGGGAGTTTTCAACTTCCGGGACTGGGTCCCTTGGGAAATGGAGGGGTCTCACCCACCCCCGTCTAGGGCGCCTCGAGTGAAATAGCCTGCGGGGTCTGGAGGCATGGTTATGGTGAGCATCATGTTATACTCCCTTATGGGAGAGAAGGGCACGTTTTTTCAAACTACAGAGTTTTCTGCCATTTTCTCCCTTTAGTAAAGCAGTGTCTGAGGTCCTCTGGAGGTCTGGCCCATTGGGTGGTTAAAGCATAGCCAGGAATCTCCATCGTCAGTAAGCTTAGATCTAGAGCTCTGACTGTGATTCTCCAGTTTGCAGGAAGTGGTTGTCAGGACTCCAGCTGTCTTATCACCAACCCCAGGCAGGTGGGCTCTGCCAGGTAAAGCAGGTGAAGGTAGCATCTCCCGGGAGTCAGGCGTCAGCTCGGACTCGCTCTTGGCTGAAGAGGCACCCTTAGCCTGGGGGGTTCCTTCAGCCCAGGTGGCCGCTCCCGTGAGCCTGACCATGTCCTTCTTGTTCCAGATGCCGTGTTCGCCTTTCAGCTCCGTAACCCGGTGCACAATGGGCACGCGCTGCTCATGCAGGACACGCAGAAGCAGCTCCTGGAGCGTGGCTACCGGCGTCCTGTGCTGCTGCTGCACCCGCTTGGGGGCTGGACCAAGGACGACGACGTCCCCTTGCTGTGGCGCATGAAGCAGCACGCGGCCGTGTTGGACGAGGGTGTCCTGGACCCCGACTCAACTGTGGTGGCCATCTTCCCGTCCCCCATGATGTATGCCGGGCCCACCGAGGTAGGCCCCCAGGGGAGCACATGTGGGTTGGGGGGGGCACAGAAACAGTTTCGCGGTGGGGACAGCAGGGAAATTGGCCTCCCGCGCCCCTGCTCCCCTTCCACACATTCCTCTAGGCTCCTTTTAGGCTGGTGGACCAAAGCCAGGCTTCATCAGGTAGAACAGGAAAAAAGGATTTCTTTTATATTTTATATTTTTATTTTTTTGCTTTTTGGGTCACACCTGGAGATGCTCAGGGGTTACTCCTGGCTCTGCTCTCAGGAATTAGTCCTGGCGGTGCTCAGGAGACCATGTGGGATGCTGGGAATCAAACCCGGGTCGGCCATGTGCAAGGCAAACGCCTTACCCGCTGTGCTATGGCTCCAGCCCCAGAAAAGAATTTCTTGGGTGTGCGGTGGGAGAGAGGACCCTGGTGTGGGGAGGGGAGATGAGGCTGTGGGGAAGAGAGAGCAGAGCCCGGGGGCTCCAGAACCAGCTGAAGTTGCCCCAGGAAGTTCATCTCTGGAACGAGCCCGGAACAGATCCTCCTGCCCCTGATGTTCTTCCTTGGATGCTGGTGCAGGGGAACAAAGCTTCTCTTGCGCCTGCAGGACCGTGAGGGGTGGGGCCCTGCTTGGCGTAACACACTCGGCTCAGCATCTTGGTGTGCGGGGACTCTGTTGGAGCCGTGCCCTTACCGGGCTGGGGTCATGTCTTCCCTCACCAGCTGGGTTTGGCCTGAGTCCTTCTGCTCCATCAGTTCTGCTGCTCCGCCTGTGCTCCTTCGTCCTGGGAAGGGAGGGACGCATGGTCCCTGCAGAGTGGACAGGGCATGGCTGAGTAGGAGACGCCCCTGTGAAGGGCCGCTTGTCCCCAGCATAGCTCACCCTTGGCACGTTCCTCTGGCCTCTTCCCAAGGTACAGCGGAGTCTGCGTTTCTGCTCCTCCTGGAGTTTGCAGTGCCCATGGGCATTTCGGTGGGAGGAAATGCACAGCCAGGAGGCCTTCCCTGTGTCGCTGTTCTGGAGTTCAGCTGAGTGGTCAACTTTATAACTCTGTGTAAAAAGAAAAGCACTTCATTAGGCTTTTTGCTTTGAGGCAGAGAGGCTTTAAAAACTATTTTGTAGAATGAGCGAATCAATCAGTGAGGGGCCAGAAACTCGGTGTGTGGGAAATTCCAAGGCAGCTTCTTGTTTCGTTTTGAAGATAAAGGATGGAATGTGCTCTCTTACTGTGCTCCTTTTCATCTCTCTTAGAATTGACTTGGATTTTTCTGGGAGACAGACCCTTTTCCAATGGATCTAAATAATTTAGCTACAGTGCCTCTTTTTTTTTTAATTGAATCACTGTGAGACACAGTTATACAGCTTTCATGTTTGAATTTCACTTGTACAGTGATCTAATACCCGTCCCCCCACCAGTGCACATTCTCTACCACCAATGTCCCTAGTATCCCACCCCTCACCCTCATCCTACCCCTCCCCCTGTATCCATGGCAGACAATCTGCCCCATAGCCTCTTTCTGCTTTTGGGCATTATGATTTGCAGTATAGGTACTGAGAGGCTATCACGTTTGGTCCTTTATCTACTTTCAGCACACATCTCCTGTCCCGAATGATTCCTCCAGCCATATGATGCCTCTTTTGAGGGAAAAAAAAGTTTCAGAAGAAATCCAAGCATTTGACTCTCCGCTAGGCTTGAGCCAGAACATCTTTATTGGGGCTAACGGCGGGGCGCTCACTCTCCATTTGTGTCTTGAAGAAGCACACACAGAGATGAGAACCAGAGAATAATCAAAGGTCCCAAAGTCTCTGGCGCTTCTGTCAGATGCGGCCTGAGTCGGGCCTCCCTTTGATTCTCCCTTCTTCTTGGTGCAAATGTCTCGGGAGAATGGGCAGGGCTGTCCTTGGAGTTCCTGAGACCACCGGGGAGGAACCAAGCAGTTTGTAGATGAAGGGTCTGTGTTCCTGAGTCCCCCAGCTTTCCCTGCCCTGTGTCATCCTGTCACCCTCCTCCTCCTCTTCAGGTCAGTCTCTTTTTGTCTGAGGCTCTGCAGAATTAGAGTGAACTCGGCCCGTTTTGGAACAATGCAGGTGAATTCAGGCTCAGGAAAGGGGTTACCGTGGGACCCCTCATTCAGGACAGATTTTATTCCCTTGGTAACATTTACTCCTGCTCACCTAAAGGGGGAGGAGAAAGGAAATGTTACGAAGGAAACAAATTAAAAATCACTTCTTCAAAGGTGTGTGTGTTGCCGAGGGAGCCTTGGGAGCAGAGATGGGACGAGAGACAGTCCCGGGGCTAAGGTGCTGCCTTCATGTGGCTGACCCCTCCCCCACCAACTCCTTGGACCACATGGGCCTTTGAGCACCACCAGGAATGACTGCTAAGGTCAGAGCCAGAAGTAGCCCCTGAATACCACTGGGTATGGCCCCAAAGGCCAGAAGATGAGAGAGGGGGAGGGAGAGAGGAAATTGGGGAAGGGGAGAGGGAGGAGGAGGAGGAGAGAGGGAGACAGAGACAGAGACAGAGCACAGGCTTATGGGACCTGGTCCCACCCGTGCTACTCCCCACAAAAGAGGGTGGCATGAAGTGGAGAGAGAAATAATTAAAAGCAGCCGACTGTAGTAAAATGGAAAGTCCTTTGTGGAGAGAACTCCACACAGCCTCATGCTGCTTTGTTCTCTTTAGAAAGGCCTTTGTCTTCCATATCAGCTGCTGCTTCCCTCTCTTCCCTTTCTCTCCCTTCCCTTTTCTTCTTTTGTTTGTTTTGCTTTTTGGGTCACACCCGGCGATGCACAGGGGTTCCTCCTGGCTCTGCACTCAGGAATTACTCCTGACGGTGCTCAGGGAACCATATGGGATGCTGGGAATCGAACCCGGATTGGCAGCTTCAGCATGCAAGGCAAATGCCCTACCTTCTGTGCTATGGCTCCAGCCCCTCTTCCCTTCTCTTTTCTTCCTTCCTTCCTTCCTTCCTTCCTTCCTTCCTTCCTTCCTTCCTCTCTTTCTCTTTCTATATTATAACATTATGAGTGGCCAAGTTTTTCATAATATAGTGGTTTCAGGCATCAACCCCAATCCTACCACCAGTGTGACCTTCCCTCCACCAAAGTCCCCAGTTTCCCACCTGTCACCCCTGCCTGCCCCATGTAGGTGCAAACAAATCTATTCCATATTGTCTGTTCCAACACAAAGGGAAAAGGAATTATCAAAATTTAGATCAAAAAAGTCAGTTTTTGAGAATTGTTATAACTCACCATTCTCCTTTCCTCAGCTAGTAATCCATTTAAATGGTTATTGTAAATTCTTAAAATATTTCTAGTCATTTTGTTTGAACACAGTAAGAGCTATATTAAGCTTAAAGGTTGACTCTTCCTGGGGACATCTCGCTATATATTCCAGACTACAATCCTCAGGCCTGGTTTGTCTTTCCTAACCCCAGCAGGGTCCTTGTTCAGTTATTTCTTCTTGGGTCATGACAAAGTTTGTTACGTGACCATGCTCTTAACTTCTTATGGTGCTTAGCCGATCCCTCTTCGATGTCAGGGTAGCGTATAGCTTCCTCTGGGTTCCCCCAGACCCTTTGTTGGTACCCTCCTACGGAGTGTTAGGAAGTAAAGGCAACTTGAGGTTTAAGTCAGGTAAATAGGATGGATGCCCAAGAGTAAATATTCTTTGGAGTCCATTAACTCCCATGCTACAAAAGCATAGCATCAACTGTCTTCCTGTGTCCACCTGGCCAGAAGCCTTCACGGCATCTTCTGGCCAGGCAGTTGGTGGGAGGACAAAAGGATTGGGTGCCCTGCATATCTCAGAGTTGCCAGATTTCCAGAAGGTTCTTAAGACGCAGTTGCATCACTGAGTATCACTTGGGAGCTAAGCGTCAGATTCTTAGCCTGAAACAGCGCGTATAGTTGTGTGAGCAGAAATCAGTGTTGACCTCCTGGGCCTTTCAGGAGCAAAGACAGAGATGTGGGTAGAGGTGGTCAGGATTGGGCTGTTGGCTTTTGCCTTTTTCCCATTTGTTTTATGTTTTGTTTGTTTGTTTGTTTGGGGGGCGGGGCAGCCCAGCTGTGCTCAGGGCTTTCTCCTGACTCTGCACTCAGGGATCGCTCTTGGTGGGGCAGGGGACTATGCCGAGTGTCAGGGATCGAACCTAGCCAGTGCCCTCCCTGCTGTCCCGTCTGTCTGGCTCACAGAACTGGTTGGGGCTAGCCGGCCTCCGTGGCGGTATCACCTGAGTGGGCAGGATGAGAACTGCCACAGGCACAGCTCGGGACGTCCACCCGTTTCTTTTGCCCCAGTGGCTTGCTTGTGTGCTTGGCTGACTTGGCTTATTCATGGCCTGAAGTGAAGAATTTTTTTTTTTTTGTAATTAAAAAAACACTCGTGGTTGTAGCTTTTCCAGTGACATCAGGAAAACGGCTGCCAGTGATGCTTATGTGCCAACTAATAATAATAAAACCAAAACAACGAGTCTTCCTTTAATCATTTTCTGTGGGTCATTTAGAAGGCATTAGGACCAGATTCGTTTCCCCAGACAAATGCTTTTCAGAGCAGAGAGCAGCTGTGGGGCAGCTTTGGGTACCGACAGGATGGCCCTGGTTTCCCAGGCTATAAAGGCTTCATGGTTTGATGCTTCAGTTCCATTTTGGGAAAGTGGGGGCCGTGGGTGGGTTCACAGAAGGCAGGTCACTCATTCCCTGTGTCCATGTCGCTGAGCTCTGTCCTGATGAGGGAAGTTCTCTTTGCCCTTTCTGCCTCACTGTGTTCTTAACCTGCCTCCTCCAGGTGGGTGTGAAGACCATAGTCAGATGTCCCTTGGGGGGGTGGGGTGGTCCCCGTCATCAGCTCTCCCGGGTCTGAGCTTTAGACCTGTTTGATTTTGGAGAAGACATGTGGTCAGAGGAGGGACTCTATGTTGCCGTGAAAGGTCACTGCTCTTCTGAGTGACTCTCAGGAATCGGGCCAGTGAGCAGATGCCGCATTTTGGTCATTAGTTCCTGCTTTCCAGCAGTATCTGGAGCAAATAAATAGGATGTAAACCAGGTTCCCTTATAGATACACCTTAAAGATGTTAACCTGGAAACTCCTGGACCATTGTATAGGGTCTGTATATGCGATTGTATTTTTTTTAATGTTTTGAAGTAAAATAATTTTATTGGGAGAGGAGAGAGAGGCGAGGAATGAGAGGAGAAGAGAGGGCAAAGAGGGAGGGGAGAGGAGAAGAGAGGTGAGAGAGGAGAGAGGAAAAGAGGGAAGAGGAGAGGAAAGGAAGGAGAGGTGAGGAGAGAGAAGTTGGAGGAGAAGGAGAGAGAGGAGAGGAGAGAGGGAAGTTCAGAGGAGAGAAGAGAGAAAAGAGGTTAGGGGAGAGGAGAGGAGAGAAGTGAGAGGTGAGGATGAAAAGAGGAGGTGGAGGGATGAGTAGAGAGGAGAGATCAGAGAGAGGAGCGGAGAAGATGGGAGAGAAGGAGAGGAGAGAGGCAAGGTGAGAGGAGAGTAAGGTGAGAAGAGAGTTGAGAGGAGAGAAGAGAGGTGAGGAGAGAGAGGGGGAGAGGAGAGGGGAAGGCAGGGGAGAGGAGAAAGGATTGAGAGGGGAGAGGGAGGAGGGAGCGCACCGAGAACCCTCTCAGGTTAAGACCAAGTTGAATCTTCAGGATTCCGAGAGCACTGACTCCAGAGTCTTTTTTTCTTTTTGATTTTAGGTCACACCCAACAGTGCTCAGGGCTTACCCCTGGCTCTGCGCTCAGGGATCACTCTTGGTGGGCTTGGGGCACTGTGTGGGGTGCCATGGACCAAACCCGAGTCAGCCGGGTGTGAGGCAGAGCCCTCCCTCTGCTTGGTCAACCATCTCCCGTGCAGGTCTCACCTGTAACTTTGACTTTCTTTGCAGTCTTTGAAAATTTTGTTTTTATTCCTCTTTCCTTTCCTCCCTCCCTCTTTGCATCTTTCTTTCTTTCTTTCTTTCTTTCTTTCTTTCTTTCTTTCTTTCTTTCTTTCTTTCTTTCTTTCTCATGGCTTCATCCATGAGGGATCCTCCGTAGCTGATTCGTAGCTGATTTCACATTCCCAGCCCCTAGTTGTGTTTAAGTCGCCTGGCATTGGTTCACAATCTCATCCAGAATCTTTGGGGGTTGTATTCTTCTGAAGGACCTGAGACGTGAAGGACATTCATTAATATTTTTGTAGATAATGATTTTTCACACAAAATGGTATTGATAAAGTCGAAGTAATTTTGTGTGAGTTTTGACCAGCTATTGCTACAAGATTAGCAAAAATAAGTGGTTTTTGGAACTCAGATGAGTGTCTTAACTGAACATACTGTGATAATCATTTTGCAGGGTATGCATGTACCGACTAATGCATTGTACATCTTAAACAATGTCCTATTAACACTAATAACTAACCCTTCCCTCCCTTCCCTTCCCCTCCCCCCCCCCCCCCCCCTCCCCCTCCCCCC
>JAOXYA010082361.1:0-11299 GCA_028565675.1 Sorex palustris
TCATCATAATTGGATGTTGGTGCGTAGACAACGAAGATAGAAACTGCCGGCAGTGAGCCACATCTATTCAAGTGTAAACGTCCGATTTGGGTTGTTAGGCATTCGAATGAAACAATGCTCATGGCCAAGTTCATGTTGACAAGGACACCGATGCCTCTGATGCCTCTTTTATCACATGTTCCGAGGAACAATTCTTCTCCAGTGTCAAAAATGCCGTGAGTCTTTTTTATCCTGGATATTAGCCCTTTGTCAGATGGGTATTGGGTAAATATTTTTCCCATTCTGTGGGCTCTCTATATTTTGGTCATTATTTCTCTTGAGGTGCAGACACGTCTTAGTTAATGTAATCCCATTTGTTTATGTTTCTTTCGACTTTCTTGGTCAGTGGTGTTTCATCCTTAAAGATGCTTTTAGCTTCAAAGTCATGAAGGGTTTTGCTTACATTTTTCTCCATGTACCTTATGGATTCAGTTCTGATACTGAGTTCTTTAATCCACTTTGGTCTGACTTTTTTGCCTGGGGTTAGAAGTAAGTGCCCATTTCTTTGCAGGTTACTGTCCAGTTTTCCCAGTACCACCTTGTTGAAGAGGCTTTCTTTCTTCCACCTCACATATCTTTTCCTTTATCAAAAATTAAGTGATTATATACTGGAGAGTCTGTGACGGAATATTCAATTATATTCCATTAGTCTATGGGTCTGTTTCTAGTCCAATCCCATGTTTATAGGCTGATATCCCTGGTGAACATAGATGCAAAGATCGTCAACAAAATCCTAGCAAACAAAATCCAATGACTCATCAAAAAGATCATACGCCATGACCAAGTAGGATTCATCCTGGGGATGCACAGATGGTTTAACATTCACAAGTCAATCAATATACTCCACCATATCAATAAAAGAAAATATAAAAGCCATATGATCATATCAATAGATGCAGAGTAAGCATTTGACAAGTTCCAGCACCCGTTTATGATGAAAAATCTCAGCAAAATTGGCATTGAAGCAACTTTCCTCATTATAATCAAAGTCATCTACCACAATCCTATGGCAAGCATCATTCTCAATGAGGAGAAATTAAAAACTTTCCCTCTAAGATCAGGGACAAGACAATGCTGCCCCCTCTCTCCACTCATATTCAATATAGTACTGGAAGTTCTTGCCATAGCAATTAGGCAAGAAAAAGATATACAGAAAGGAAAGTAAGAAGACCTTTATACTCTTTCTAGTAGCTTCTTTGTTGTTGTTTTGTTTGGGAGGGGAGTGATGCACCCTGCCATGCTCAGGAGCTATCCTCATTCCATTCTCTGGATTTTTCCTGGCAGTGTTCAGAGGACCATATGGTGCTGGAGATTTAACTCAGCACTCCTTTGTGCAAAGAGTGTGGTTATTTAACTCTCCGGCCACATATAACTTCATTTTCCCTTTGCCTTTTCCCTGCCCTCTGTTGTTGCTGCCTTTGTTGCAACTTCTGGGGCTCAACCTCAAATGTGCTAGGGTTTGAACTCACATCAGGTCAAACCCAGGGTTCCTATACTTGACCTACATCCCTGACCTTCATAAGCATTTATTTGTATTTTTATAAAATTATTCATGATAATTTATTGCATTGAATATTTCAACATCAACCCACCACCATTAAACCTTACTACCACCATTATTTCCAACTTTTCCAAACACCACCCAGGCCTGCCCCAGTAGCACATCCTAAATGATTTATTTTATATTGCTTGTTATGATTAATCCACTTAATATGATTTTAAAAAGAGTTCCTTAGAAGAAAGTGTGTGACGATTTTTGTATCTCACCCTGGAGCAATTAAGCCCTTTTATAAGAGATTACTAACATGTTGTTACAGGTTAAGTCTTGTGTGCTAATATTTTCATAACTGAGATTGGTTGCCTTCTACTTTGCATCCCATCCATGTGGTGTGCTACTCTCGGTATATTAGTAGTGTAGAGGATGAGTTGTCTGTCCAGGAATTCTAAAATTTTGATGGGGTGATACAGCTTGAGTTAAATTTTTAACTGGATGGTGACTTTGGGGTCCATAAATATGTCTGCAGCTTGCTGATCTCTTATGAGATTTATTCATGAGCCTCTGGATCGTGGCCAGTTTATAAACGCATATGGTGCCAGAGGAAGTTTATGGGTGTGACTTCCAGGCTCCCAGAAGAACAGCGTCATCCATCCCATCCATGAGATTCTAGAGAGTCACAAAATGCCCGCATTTTACAACAGATTCATTCCTGGATAAAGCTCATCCAAGCCTGTGGAATCTGGCTGTGAGCATGGTGGCAATTGTGTCCACTATCAGTGTGAAGAACCTGATGCAGCAGCTTGACCAACACCCCGAGAGTGGATAGGGAAATTGGGAAAAGTCTTTCAAAGCAGTAAAGTTTTCACTGAGTTTCAATGTTTGAGGAGAAATTTCCTAGGTGAGGAACAGGTAGAAAGGCATTCCAAGTGGTGATCACAATGGCCATGAAATGGTTAGAAAAGAACAAAAGGTAGGAGAAGAGGGGGAGTGTTCTCTTGAAGAAGCTAGGAAGGTTGACAGATCCTTGCAGCCTTATGAAAAATATTGGGGGTGAAGGGGTCCCCAAGAGTGGGATAACCAGGCAATGCAGTGCAATGCTTGGGCCCAGTGAGGTGACTCAGACCCAACAAGACCACTGAGACTATGGACCACAAAGCTACTCAAACTATAACGAGTGTGCTCAGGTGACATAAGGTGCTGGGCATTCAAACTCCAGTTCTTGAATATTTGAGGCATGTATCCCTGGTCCCTGAGCTATCTTCCACTCTAAAAGATTTTATCTGTATTCTAAAGGCAATATAAATCCATGGGAGCAGCCAGGAGGGGTCTGAGTGGATTTGTGACTTCAGAAGACCATTCTGCAGAAATGTGCAAAATGGGTAGAAGGAGATCAAAAGAGAAATCTGGGAAGTCAGTTGAAAGGCATTGGCTTTAGGCCATGGAGACCATCTGATCTTGCCAGCACAAAGAATTGGCTCAAAATTGTCACAGAGTTATATAACTAAAGGAAATGTTTGGCCACCTTTACAGCTAGCTTAACTTTAGCCTCAAGCCATCTTTTCCTTTCTCCTCACACTCACAGAGATCCTTACATGCCAGGTACATGGCTGACACTTGCCTCCGGGTTGTATCTTTACTTTTACTGCCCAGGAAGAGGGAAAAGTTTGGAAGTTCTCTGCATAGGTGACATACTATGCTGGGATTAAATTTCTGTGACTTGGAGATACACTCAGGTGGGATTTCTGGGTTTAACAGTCCCCCAAAGGAATAGATGGGATTTGGCAAGATGTCTTCCCTAAAGGCTGGAGTGAAAGACAAAAATATTTTTCTACTAGAAACTAGTGGAAGGTAAGGTCATGGCAGAAGGAAATGATGCACAGTAAAGAGCAAGCTGAGTCATCTTGGTGGGCAGAACCCTGTCCTTAAAACAGCTTTATATCTGAAGGAGGAGAGGACAGGGATTTTTGTTTATGAAGTGACTCTCCAAAGATAGCTTATTGAGTATCTTCCTTCTCTTCATAATTGCCTCTGATATAAGATGCATTTCAGCTAGGAAAACCTGACTCAAGGGAGCTGGGCTGCTCATTGAAGATTGCACAGGCAGAGCTGAGCAGTGACACAGGGTCTTTGGGTGGCCTCAAACTACACTTCCTTGTAGCCCACAATTAGTCTTCTTGAAGTTTGGAAGATACAAATCATATTGATCTCTAGTTCCAATGTCTTTTTTTAATTTCCTTTATTGTTTCAAGATTTATACCTCAAAAAAGATTTTGGAGGGATGAGTGTTGGAAGATTGTATGACTGAAACTTGATCATGAACAACTTTGGAACTGTATATCTCATGGTGATTCAATTAAAAAGAAAGACATTGAAACAAAACTTGCCTAAATTATAAAAAGCTTTCAAATGCAAAAGGAAGGAAGGAAGGAAGGAAGGAAGGAAGGAAGGAAGGAAGGAAGGAAGAACTTGCTCTTACAGAAGATGAGGGGATGAGGCAATATTTAGAGGCCAAAAGGTCATCCAGGCAGAATGAGGGGCACCTGGGCCCTCAATTAGTATGGATCTCTTTGTAGCTTCAACCTTATTTTAGTTTTCTCTCTCCACCACCACAAAACTGGTTGCTGAGTAGTTCACTGATGATCTTCTAATCAACAGAAGAGCCAGTCAGTTGCTCGGTTTTGTTTTAAATTCACATTTGGGGGCAGGAAGTGAGAAGATTTGCATAGGCTTATCTGATTGCTGGATTAACAGGTGCCTTCCAATTCCTTAATCCTTATTTAATTCCTCCATCAACCTAGTTCAGCTCAGCACAGTCCACACTGAGGAGTTGTTGAGTTTTCACTAGTTAAGCAGCAACATTGTTTTATACTATAATACTACCCAGTGGTTTTTGAGTCTGCAACAAAAGAGGCAGACTCATCAGCAGTGAGGGATGGAAAGCAGCATCTAAGCCTTTCAGATGGTATTCAGGAGAGAGAGGGCGTGGGGGTACAAAACCCCACCCCTGAAAATGGAATCAGGACAAGACTCTGACAGGTTCAAGTACCCTGAAATATGTGACACTAGCACCCTACCCCCAAATAAAGCAGGCAATGTCTCACATCACTCCAAAGGGTCAGGCAGCAAGTACTTTACATTCAAGTTGGGTATGTGAAGAGATTTTAGCAAAAAGCCTATTTAGAGGAAGGAATGGAAGCCTATTTAGGAAGGAAAGGAATGAAGATATCATAAAGGAAGACTCAGTTTCAGATAAGTCACAAAACAACCCACCTGTCCCCAACACACACACACACACGCATGCACACACGCATGCACACACATACATGCATGTGCACATACACACATAAACACACACCTCATGCATTCATGTACATATTCACACACATACACATGCACACACATGCATGCACACATATACACACACTCATATGCACTCTCACGTGCATACAAACATGCACACACAGATACACACGCAGAAACATGTGCACACACACTTACACATCTGAGTGGTCAAGGAAAGGATCAGTCATGGGAACCTTCTGGCTGGCAAGGTCCACCACACTGGAGCTCCAGAATGACAGGGTTAGACCTTGCGAATTGAGTGCCCCCATTGCATCCTTCTCCCTCTCTTCCTGTTATTCATCACTGGTCATTTATAACTGGAATCTTGGGTAATGAGTGCATTGTGGGACATGGAGAATAGTCTGCTTGGGGCACAATTGAGGAAGCAGATACAGCAAATACAGGGACTTTCCCAGCTGGCCACTCATCCTCTTGCTCCTTCTTGCTCTCTGTCTGTCTGGAGGCTGGAGTTCCTTAGCCTCTCACATGTGAGAACACATGGCTCCAGCCTCAACCCAAGCCCCAATCTTTGCAACTTCCTTGAGGACCCTCTTACCAGCACTTTCACTCTGACTCACTCCTGTTCCTCCTCTTCCCTTCTTACTTTCCTTCCATCAGCCTGTTTATCTTTCAGGACTCATTAGCAAAAACTGGTTGGGCAGAGCTGATTGATCCCAGTCTAACTGATTTCCCTGTCAGTTTTATATAACAAAGCAGCAATGCTCAGCTTGTCAAACCTGCTTTGTACCCTAAGTAGTTTGGATGTAGCTCCTCAGAGGCGAAGGTGTCCCCCCTCCCCCACCCACCCCATCTCCCTTCAGAAGCTCCAGGCTAGCTGTCATTTCCAAGAGCTGAAAGTCTACCAACTGAAAAATTACCTGTATCCAGTACCTCCTCCCCAGGGAACTTCTGTCACACTTTTGTGGGCACCAGTCTCCGTGCCCATCTTCCCTGATTATCCTACCTACACCCTTTTTTACTTCACAACCCCTCATCATTCACGGGGTGTGTCTTCCATTGTGTGGGTCCCATGTCCGTGGATTGTGAATATCCACAGGGAGTCTCTTTGGCAAGTCCCCCAGTTTTCTCTCCACAATTAATCTAGCTCTGTCAGCATCTCTGGGAAACATATATGGCTTGGAAAATCAGAGATCTCTGCTCAGATCAGAGAGCAACATTGCTGTGAAGTGACGTGACATAGCCAGGACCTGGGATCCTGTCATGTGAGTTTTGAAAGTTGAGCTTGTGAGATTAAAAAAAAGCAGAGGGAGAGTTCAGCCCTGTGTTCCATACAGATTTTTAAGCAAAGGAATGTCTGATGTTTTTTATTTTTTTATTTATTTTTTTGGTGGTGAGGAAATGAGATTTGGCCAGCCAGGCTGAGGCTCAATGTTAGGCTCAAGTGTGTGGTGCTGCTTAAGCCTTGAGGTGCTGGTGATCAGAGAACATCAGTCATTCCAGTGGTGCTCAGGGACTGTAGAGCCACATCCTATGGTACCTGGTGGACCAGACTTGCCAGGTTTGAACTTGGGTCAGATCACATGAAAAGCATGTGCCTTGATCAGTGACCTGTCTACCTAGTACCAGAATCCTCTATTTCCCAGAAATGTACTCTTTTGTGGATTCCCTTGGGTGAGAGAAGAGAAGCTACTTGGATTGAGTAGGCATAGCTACTGATGCTTCTTTGCTCGCTCACCCTTTGGGGGATCTGAGACCTTAGAAATCAGGGAACTATGTCACCAAAAGCCCCAACCCTGAGCTGGTTCAACCTTGTGTGAATGCTGCAGTTGAAGAGTAATAATACTTGATACTGAAGGACTACCATTCTGAGACTGGCTTCCCTTATCATCCTGTGTCTCAACCTCTAGGGGGAGTTCTCACAGCCAGAAGTCCCGCCACTTTGGTATCCTTGGTCATGTTTGGCTGGCCTCCTCTCCTGTCGAAGAACACAGCCTCTGTGGGGCACGACGACTGCAATTGATGTTGCCTCTGAAGCATCTCCTGTCTCATGGAACAACAATTACTGAGAATCCAGCTAAATTAACCTAGGGTCAGAATACCCCAAGGGCTCAGCCCACGTCCTCTCCTGTGCCACACTCACCTATGGTGCTCTGAGCTGTGTTATCCTCTTGGATGGTCAGGGGTATCCTAAGAAATTCAATTAGCATGCAGGGCTGGTACTGGCTGGCTTCACATATTATTTGCATAGGTTAAGTATTCCTGATAAGGATTCTCAAATCAGAGGGCTGAAATAAACTCAATTAGAACTCAGAATACTCCAGGTAGAGATAAAAGCATCATATCCAGGTCTCTGATGCAACAAAGTCAGGCTGCGGTGGGGAGTGGGAGGGCAGAAAAGCAGAAGGTGAAGGAGCCAGCCCTATTTGTGCTGAGGTAAGACCCTTCTTCCTAGTACAGAAAGGGAAGCTGGAGCTGGATTCTGCTTTCGACACAGGGACCTCTGTGGCCATCTCATCTCCTGAGAAAGTAGGCACAGAGTACAGCATTTGGGGTGCAAGCAGCCAGAGGCGAGGAGAGGGGAAGGAAAGGACATTGCTTTCAATTTAAAGAGAGATCAACCCTCAGCAATACTCAGGGACCTGTAGGCATAAGCTTCACCACCTTAATCCCACCTCCAGTCTAGGAAACATCACGGTCTCACCTCTAAGAGATTTTGTTTCTCAATCTTTTTCTCACAATGGCTCTTTCTGACCTCGTTTTCTTCCTGTGAGCCATTTATTCTCATATAGTGATCTCCCTCTTTGACATGATTTTCACTCTGGCCCTCTTGGTATGACCTGGGCATCCACAGGGCAATAAACATAGCTTTGGAATGACCATCCTCTATCTTTCTGTGTTCAGGACCTCCTCCAAGATGCTGTAGTTGCATTGTCTTCTGAGATGGCATATTTCTTAGGCAAGAGGAGAGATATGGAGCAGAAACTTCTCTAGCATTCATTCAGAGGGCCCAGGGAGACAGTATAGGGCTTCACATCCATGTACCTAATTCAGGTTTGACCCCCAGGATCACATGAATACCCAGATGCAGCTCTAGAGGTCCTCAGTGTGGGCATCCTTTCCTCTGCTCCCACCATCTACCTGCTTTCCAGCCCCGTCCACTTTGAACTTCACCCTGTGTCCCTGAAAATGGCTTTCTGCTGTGTCTGAAGGTTTGGTATCCTTCTCCTGCTCCTGCAACTCTTCCGCTGCTCCTGCTTCTCCTTTGCTGCACTTCGTTCCTGGGCAGACAAGTCTGAATGGGATCAATTTGGCAACCTGGGACCTCTATGGCTGAGTTTATTCCCACTGATCTGTTCGTTTTAGGGAGTGTTCACCCTTGCATGCAGTTTCTTGGGCTCTCTTGCAAGCCTGACTTATATGGGGGTTCACCATCAGAAGACTGTGGTGGAGGCTAGATGGAGGAAGAAGGAGAAGTCAGGTTGCTTCCCTTTCTTTGGTCACACTGGCACTCTGTCTTTCCTGGGGCTCTTTCTCCCTCACAGCAGCTCACAATGTCGTAGATGACTGCACCCCTGGGTTTGACATCATTTGCTCCACCACCTCGGGAGGGGGTCTTCCTGCTATTGCTACAGTTGGTTGTCTCAGTCTTCCCTACAGTCCCCAGCTCCTTCATCTCCTGTGCTTCCTGCATTAGAGTACTGGTTTATGTGCTCCAAGGCATGCTGATTTGTAAGACTGGGGTGATATTAGGACTCAATTAGAAAGCATGATGACTATAAGTCAATGTGTATACACAACCCAGGTCTGTCCCATTTTGAATATGCTCTGGCCACAGTGGCAGAGGGAAGAGATGGAATGCTAAGAGTGGCACCTTATCCATTATGATCTGGGGGGTTCCTTTCAAAGACCTTAAAATATTGACTGAAATCTATGTTTTTGTCCTGAGCCAAAATTTACTCACAGCCAGGATCACAGAAGAGCTTATAAACCCACTCATGGGAAGCAGGGGGAACTTCAAATGGTTTGTGCCCTCCCACAAATATAGTCTGAATCCCACAATTGCTTGATGTAGGCACTACTCAGGGTCCACTTAAAGCAACCCTGTGGTCTGTAATGACATGACAGAGGCTACAGGGCACGCCCAGTGTCACCATCTTTATTGCTTCCTTTCACTGCCAGAGGCTCCAGAGGTTTTGCTCCTCCTGCTAGGTCTTCCTGTGCTGGCATTGGAACTGGGCTGAGTTCAGTGATGAGTAATTAAGGGTAGATGCAGCATCACACAGGGAAGCCGCTCAAGCTACAAGCCATCCAGATCACAGCTGGGTGGAAATCTCAGCTCTGCCACTAAACAGCTATATGACTCTGGTGAAGCAGTCTGGTGCTTTATGGTGCTGGACAAGCATGGGAGTTTCAGTTTTCATGTGGAGAGTTAGTTGTGTCTAACTAACATCAAAAGATCGCATGGCCGCCCACCTACGAGATGGTCAGACTTCTTCGTCAAGACCCTGAACGATCAGTTTGAGGCTCTTCGTGTTCCTAGAAGGAGCAGATTCCATTGGGCTATGCTATCACGCAACAGGGATGAATGGAGACATTACTGGCGCCCACTTGAGCAAATCGATGAGTGATGGGATATCAAGTGATCAAGTTAGTTTTGTCTGCAGAACACCAAATCATTCCCGGACATAGTAAATACTTAAGAGATGCCTGCATCACAAAGTCAGAAATGACTATTCCCTCATCTGTAGTCAATTTCCAGCCTTTAAGAAGGTTTAGAAAGGAGTGGACCCTCATTTACACACCCTGGAGATTGATTCATCTCACATTGTCTTTTATTATTATTATTATTATTATTATTATTAGTGAAAAACCATGAGGTACAATTGTTGACCTTAAAAGTTTTTGTGCTTGGGTTTCAGTTATACAATGATCGAGTACCCATCCCTCCACCCGTGCCCACTCTCCACCCTCAATGATCCCAGTAACCCTCCCACCTCTCCCACGCCCCCCCATCCCATCCTGCCTCTGTGTCAGGGCATTCCCTTTTCTCTCTCCTTTTGGTTACTGAGGTTTGCAGAAGAGGCATTGGGTGGCAATCATGTTCGGTCCACAGTCTACTTTCAGCATCCATCTCCCATCCTGGGAGGATCCTCCCAAAACCCTTTAGTTGGTGCTCCCTTCTCTGTCTGAGCTGCCCTTTCCCCTAGCATGTGCAGCTGGCTTTCAAGCCATGGAGTAAATCTCCTGTAACTTATCTCAAATATTCTTGGATGTTAGTCTCCTATTTTGTTACTTTATATTCACATTGTCTTTTTAAAAATTATTAATGCACAATGAGTTACTAAGTGATTCATAGTTTGGCTGTAAATATACTACATTCCAGGACCAATCCCACCACCAGTGTCTTCTACCCTCAACTAGGGATCTCAGGTTCCCTGCTACCCCTCTACCCCATCTCCAGCCTGCTACCTTGACGGGAAAACTTTTAAGTTTGGTTGTCGAATGTTTGGATCTCTTGTTTCCAGCGCTGTCAACTGTGATTTGGATTTTCAGCTTTATCACCCTCTATACCGTCAATGTACTTGGATCCATTGACGCTCCCTGTTGCTTTTCATCTATCTGTTATTCCATCCTTGATTTCTTTCCTTCTCTGTCCTTCTCCTCCCTTCAATTTGGGTCCAAGGGTGATCTGGGCACTGTATATTCTAAACATAGTATTCCATCATCCATTTATTCTATATACCATATTTAATTGAGATCATCCTATGTCTGCCCTTATTTAGGTTTACTTCATTTAACATATCTACTGTTCCATAAATTGTTGCAGCAATTCATAGAAATTTATAGTTCTTTGTAGATGTGTATATATAGAGAGAGCTTTGTATAGTTCATGGTGTATATATACAACATATTCACAATCCACTTATCTATAGTTGGACCTCTAGGTTGATTTCATAATTTATTACTAAGTACCAATGAACATAATGTCCATATGGTCTATAGCTTAAAGGTGTCTTCAATGATAGAATGCCACTGGACAAGACAATAGAATAAAAAAATTAAACAAATGGGATTACATAAAGTTAAAGAGTTTCTTCATGGCAAAAGAAATATGAGTTAAAGCAAAAAGAGAGCTAATGAATGGGAGAAAATATTTGCATTCAAAGCATCAGATAAAAGGTTGATATTCAGGATATATAAAGTACTCACAAAGTTCAACAACAAAAAATCCAACAAAGCCATCAAAACTGGAAAGTGGAAATGAACAGAAACCTCTCTGATACAGATCAATGAGTGGCCAACAGACATATGAAAAAATGTTCACCATCATTTAGTATTATCAATGCATTCATTGATTTAAATAAGGCCTTTGATTATGTTGAGACAGAAGCAGTCATCGAAGCCCTAGCCAAACAGGGTGTTCAAACTCAATACATCAGGATCCTCCGTGAGCTGTAT
>JAOXYA010082377.1:0-23375 GCA_028565675.1 Sorex palustris
TGGGAAAAAACCTGATTATTCAAATCACTTTGGGTAGAGCTTCAATGCTTCATTTATATACATATATATATATATACATGTATATATATACATATATACATATATGTATATATAAATAGTTTACATATATAAACTAGCCTATGTAATTCTACCAACAGTCCCCTTGAAACATAATTCAGATTGAATCCTATCATTGCATCAGATTTGGGTATAATACTTTCTAATCATCAGATACCAATGAACACAAACAGTCATTGTTTTCAGTGAATTTTAATCAAATGTTTTATTATGCCACAGTTATTAAAGCCATATTTTATATATGCTACACCTTTTAGTTTTAAAATTTTTATCAGTATAAAGGAGTTTATTTTATAGTATAATTGATAATATGAAAGTTAAAATTCTGATCTTAAATTTTCAGGTTGATATCCATTTAAGTTTAGCTTTCAAGTAAATAATTTTCAAATATATAATGGTATTCTCATTCCTAGTAATTCAAGAAACAAAACTACTGATAAAAACAAGTAGCATACAATCTAATACTAAATTCACAGTGGGAAATAGAAAACTCTGCAATTTTGTAAATTAACCATTAAACCAAGATGAATTACTCATTAATATGAAGTCATTTTCTCCATTGAACATTATTTTCAGAGTTGTAAAGAATTAGTTGCAGTTCTTAGGAGGTAAGTTATTAAGGAAATCCAAGGACATACTTTACTTCACCTTATTTATTAATTCTTCACTAATCGAATTATAGCTGCTTAATGTCTGCTTAACCCAAATTGTCTGCATTCCTATGCCATATACTATTTTAATCAATATGCAATGAGTCCATGTATAGTTTTCATACTTGATATGAAGAGTCTTGATAGGCAGAGTCTCCTGCCTGGCACCTGGCTGTCCTCACCGGGGCCCCTTGGAGATGGGTGGGTTGAGTTTCCCACCAGGCGCCAGGCACCAGGCACCACCGAGGGAGTTTATATAAATCATCATATTTTATACTTGCCACGATGTTATGAGTTATGAGTAGGTACTGTCATGTTCAATTTTACAGCTGAAAAAATTAACTCAGAGAAATTGAGGAACTTGTCTAAGGCTAAAGAGTGAGGGTTTGGATCCACTATAGAATTATGCTCATCATTAGTTCTTACTTTACTTTTGTATTTTATTTATTTTTATTATTTTACTGCCTCCCATTGTATTTTATTTTTATAAAGTAGTTCCCAATCATTTATTGCATTCAATATTCCCAAACCAATCACATCGCCGAAACACCTTCCCACCACCATTACTTTGAACCTTCCCACCACTATTCAAGTCTGCCCCCCAAAGCAGGTCCTAAATAATTTATTATGGATGGCTTGTTATGAACAATGCATTAAAAACGATCCCAAAAACATTTCCATAGAGGAAAATATATGAAGATTGTTATATCTCACCCTAGAACCATTAACCTTGCATAAGAGATTACTAACAGGTTCCATGTGGAGCCTTGTGTGCTAACGTTTATTAATTTATTTTTGGATGGCGATCCGTTGTCTTCTCCCTTAACCTATTAAATGTGATGTGTTACTCTCGGAACATCAGTGGAGCAGAGTATGGAATCTCACACAGATGAGAACGCATTGGCACGCTCCAGGGATTCTAAAATTTGAACTGGGGTGATAGAACTGGAGATGTCTTTGGGATCGGGAAGCACGTTTGCACCTTGTGGCTCTCTTCCAAGATTTATTTGTGAAACTCTGGAGCTGCTTTTTTTTTTGGCTTTTGGCTTTTTTTGGCTTTTTTTTTTCAGGGTCTGCACACCCGGCAATGCACAGGGGTTACTCCTGGCTCTGCACTCAGGAATTACTTCTGGTGCTACTCAGGGAACCATATGGGATGCTGGGAATCAAACCTGGGTCTGTTGCATATAAGGCAAATGCCCTGCCCACTATGCTATCTCTCCAGCCTCTGTTAATGAGCTCCTGAGGTCACCAGAGGCAGTTTATTTGCTTGGACGCTGGCTCCCAAAAAGACGGGGAAAGGTGGAAAGGTCACCTGTTCCCTACTCCATTAAGAGCCTGGAGATTTTGGCTCCCAAGGCTGCATACCTGAGTTTTTCAGCAGATTCATTCTCATGCATGAGGGACTCAAGAGAAGGGAACCAACTATTTTTCATGGTCTTATTGAATGTCTGGGTTCTCCTCTCAACATTTTTCTCATCATTGACCTCACCAAGGAGTTCCCCACACATCCATGCACTTAAGCCTGATTCTACTTATCACGCATGGATTTTTGAAAAGAATAATCCAAGGATACTTTAATTTCCAGAATCCAATATTTGACAGACATAGATCAAGCGCAGTCATGCTGAGTCAGTGCTTAAGAGTTTCTTCAATCCTTATCTTATTTGTTCTTTCTCTCATACTATTCCCAGTGTATCTTCTGTGCCTAAAAGAAAACAGGCACAGAAACAGGATTTTTCCTGTCTTGCAGAAAGGAGGGATGCTTAGAAACCCACGGATATTCTGACACCAAAAGAAAGAGAGAAGAAAGGGATTCGGCAGGGAACAACATGGACTGCAGAATAGTTTTCAGAAACTTGTATTCAGACTTACAAATAACCCATGAACCCCAAACTCTCCCCCATAGGACCCCCTAAAGTATTCTGGGGTGGGTCCCAGAGGAGTGGCATTGGGGTCATTAGCAAGTCTATGGCCTTCTGCAAGAGCTGGGAGAGTCCCATGTTCATGGCCACCACATCAATCATGACAGTAAGGACTAGAACCTTTCAGCTCTGGTCCCTTGCGGCATTATATAACTGAAACCCAACCATGAACAACTTTGTAACTATGTAACCCACTAACTCAATAAAAAAATGAAAAAGAGATGTCCCCCCAAGACATCGTGCCAGGGTGAACCTCAATTCTGGGGCACCCCGAGGGGTGCAAGTGAGACCAGCACCATTCCCCCCAAAAGCCCTGGCAGCTGAAAACCGCCAGAACCCAACCATTGTCTATCTATCTGTAATGTATATTACGCTGAAAAATAAAATAAAATAAATAAAAATAAACTCATACAATTCACAGCAATTTGAATGAGACTGGAAGAGATTATACTGCGCAAACTAAGCCAGAGACAGAAGACAAATTCAGGATGGTCTCCCTCATTTGTGGTATTTAGATGAACAATTCCAGGATGTGGACCATACCAACTGATAGCAACGCTTGCATACAGGATTCCAGTGCAGGTTTGGGACGAGGGTAGGGAGAAAGAATTGGTTGGTGGGGGGACTTAACATGGAAACCCAGGTGGGAGGTCTCAAGCCTTTCGGTGGTGCTAAGGAAGAAAACAGTCTGCACCCAATCCACAGTCTGTCAATCCACAAATAATGGGAGGACATGGGAGGGGCCCTGCCCACTGGACTCTTGTTCACTCCCGATGCTTTTCTTTCTAAAAATGAATCTTTATTTAATATTGGCTTGTCATTGGTTTATAATATTATGAAATTACAAAGTTTTATATGAGCGTAATCTCTCACATAATTCAAGTAAGTTATTTTTAATCACTTTCATTAAGGAAAGACGGTGGTAGGCAGGGTGTAAGAAATTACTTTCACATTAACTGTCTTCTGGAATTTTCCACAAACCTCTTCATCCCCAGAACATGCTATGTGCTAGAATACTTGAGTGTTCTTCTATAGGAATGATAATGCTCTTCAAATAGGTGGTGAAGATGTCTTTACCTCTCCCAGATGTGCCCGCACCCCAGGTCCGAACGCCAGCAGAGTAAAGTATATCCATCAAAAAAAGAACTTAATAGAAAAGCTGAATGACAAGTGAACTTCTGAGGAGTGCAGATACTAACAAAAGAGACTTACAATAGTTATGAATTATTTATCGGATCAAAAATTAATTTTGAAAAGTGTTTGAAAGGCTTATATTTCCTTGAGCAATTATGCTAGTTTCCCCTCAAACTTACACACAAATGCAACAAATTTTATTGAGAGGACTTACAGGCTGAATCAATTGTAATTCTACGAATTTCTATGCTAACACTTTTTTAAGTGGTTTCCAAAACCCAGAAAAGAACTGAACATTGAAAATAAGGTTCAGCTTCCCTTAGTTTTACAAGTTTTGAGTGTTTACTTGCCTATTCAACAACTTCAATGATGAAACATAGAAAGTGACCATGAAAAATTTCTAATCTTTCCTTTTGTCGCCTCCCATTAAAGTGTTCTGGGAAGTGAATGGACTCTTCTATCTATGAGACATAAAGATCTTCTATGCAGAAGAATGGTAAACACTTATTTTGTTTATAGGTAGAAAGATGTAGTTAGATAATGATTGTTCCTTATGTAATCTCTCAGAAATATTTGGGGAGGGGTGTTAGGACCATACTCAGCAGTGCTTGGGGATTGCTCTTGGTCCTTCACTCAACTCACCATCACTCCTGGCAGGCTCGGGAGACCATATGGGGTGCTGGGGATTGAATCCAGGTCAACCTCCACCCTGTATTTCATTTCCCCAGCCCCCCTCAGAAATATTTTAGCAAGACTTATGCAGATTCTGTAGAGTTTAATGATGTCAAAGCCCCTTTGTGCAATTTCATTCACAGTCTGTCCCTCAAGCAGACAGGCCAGCTAGTTCTGGGTAGTATTCTCAATCAAAAGTCTCCCAAATGCTCACACAAAACAGATTCTCTGTGAACACAATGATTTCTCTTTCGCATCTACAGCACATAAACTTGTACAGCTACAGATGAATTCATCTGAATTGTTGTAAATTAAGTGTCAGATTTCCTCCATAACTAAACTCCCCCTCCTCCCTTTGCCCATTAAATTGAAAAAACATTCACTAATAGAATTTTGCAGGGTCTTTTTTTGGTGTGTGTGTGTGGGGGGGAGGGGAGTTCTCCTTGACTATGCTCAGGGTTTATTCCTGTCTCTGTGCTCAGTGCTCACAAGGGGTAGTCCTCAGAGGACCGTTTCCTGTGCGGGGAACACGCCCTGCTTGGCCACATCACATGCATGCAAATTCTTCACCCACTCTAGTATTTCTCTGACCCAATGAAAGAGATTTTGTGATTCAAAAACAACAAACTGGGGCTGGAGAGATAGCACAGCGGGGAGGGCGTTTGCCTTGCACGCGGCCGACCCGGGTTCGATTCCCAGCATCCCATATGGTCCCCCGAGCACCGCCAGGAGTAATTCCTGAGTGCAGAGCCAGGAGTAACCCCTGAGCATCAGTTGCAATAAAAGATGTCAGTGTAACTGCAGGGACTGGGAGCAGAGGCGGGCTCCGGGTTTTCACGGTGGCTTCTTGTCAGGTGCCCGCTTCAGAGGCTGGATTAATGAGCTGTGCCCGGGTTTACGGCCCGTCTGATGTGGGAGCTGCACCCACCACACAGACAGGCCAGCCTGGATCAAAGCTGGGAGCAGCTCCGTCCTTACAGGGAGCCACCCAGACCCGAGACCGCTTCCTCACAAGTGACCCCGCCAAGCCAAGGTGAGCGCAGGGGCCCGCGGGCCCAGGGAAGAAACGCCCTCTCAGGACACGTGGAGGCCCATGCACACACGTGCCGCTCAGGAGGGGCAACTGGACAACCTGGCCAGCAGGTGGGCAGACCACAGGGCATGGCGGAGGGTGGCAGGGGGGCGATGGACGGACAGACAGTAGGACAGATGGCAGGGTGGATGAAGGTGGGATGGAAGGAAGGAGCAAGGGAAAGCGGGAAGGAGAGAGGGAGGAAGCGGGAGGATGGAGGCCGATCAGGACCCGGGTAGGTGGATCCAAGCTGGAGGCTGGACAGGCAGACGGACTGCTGGAAGGCTGGACAGGAGGTGACTGACAGACGGTGGACCATGGAGGATGACAGAAGGCCAGCAGGGGCGGGCAGGTGGAGTGAGGGCCTGGGGGGGTCTAGGTGGGTCAGTGGCCTCAGCCTCTCCCTGCCTCCCGGTCTCGGGTCCCCTCCTGGGACTCGGGCTGAAGGTGCCCCTGGGAGGGGCCCACTCCAGAAAGCTGGCGTGGGGGGAGGACAGAGGGTGCCCACCTCTCCGACACTGTCGGGGCCAGAAGGGGCCCGGGGCCGGCTCTGCCTCCAGTGCTCAGGGTCCTTCCGGTTCCCACAGGCTGTGAGGTGCCAGTGATCCCCTGGGAAGATGGAGCGGCTGCTTGGGGACCCTGGCGACGCACAGCATGCAGGACCGCTCCGCAGAATGACCCAGAAACCCAGCAAGCTGTGCGCTAGGAGGACGGACTCTCTCCAGCCGGAGAGCACAGCTCCTAAGGCGCCATTTACAGAATAAATATTGAGCGACGGGCTCCGGCCAGAACACAGAAAGAAAGGGCTTCTGGGGGCCAGTCGCGAGGCACAGCGGGGAGAGAAGCTCCCTGAGGGACAGGGACGCTCAGAAAGGTTGAGCATCCCACGCCCGCCTGACCCCAGAAACATCCCTGCTTGCCAGACGGGCACCCCGAAATCCACACTCCCGAGGCCCACCGCACTTCACATCACGGACCACGGGCAGGCGCAAGATAGCAGCTTGCTGGCGCCCACCCATGCCCAGAAAGGGGCCGAGGCCTCGGGTCTCCACACACGCTGAGGGCGACCAGGTGGGCTGCCCATGCCCACGGGAAGAGCAAAACCCCCGAGCTGGGGAGGCTACAGGACAGCACCAAGGCGGGGTGCAGGCCTGCTGGGAGGGCCCGGGCACATGTCTGCTGGGGGATCTCCCAGCGTCTGGGCCGGGCACCCCACTGGGCTGTGCCCACACCTGAAGCCTCACCCTCGGTCTCCTGGGTCCTCCCCCTTCCGATGAGTGAGAGAGGAGGCGGTCGGGCGGGCAGCCAGGCCTGGCGCAGGGCTCCGGCTGGCAGTCCCCAACCGTGGGGCACCAATACTGGGGCCTGGGGCCGTCTCGGAGGTCGGCGGACAGGAGCACCCCAGGAGGCCGGGACGGCGTGAGGCTTGTCTGGGGACCCAATCCCTGTACCCAGCTCCAGGATCTTCCCGCGATGGCTGCCTGGGGGCCAGGGAAGGGGCAGGGCACCACCTCGGGGATCCCGAACGGTCCTCAGGGAGCAGGAACCCGGGTGGGTCCGTGCAGTTGTGGGGTCCCAAGGGGGTGCTCGTGGGGGTGGGCTCTCGGTCTCCACTCCCCCCTTCCCCGCACACAGCCAGGACTGCAGCTGCTGGGAGGCGGCCCCGCCCTCCCTCGCCCTCGGAAGCCGGGCAGTCTCCCCTCCCTCCGGCTGGCCGTGCCCCCGGATTTATTTTGCTTCCTTTCACTAAATCAAACTTTATCAGACAGTTTTACTGTCAGCCGTTAAACCAGGCTGTGTTTGTGCGACAGTAAGCACCTTGTCACGGCAGGAAGGATTACATAAACAAGACGCGCCCGGGCTGCAGGGCGCAGGACTGAAGGGGGGGCGCCCCAGCCCCCTGGACAGCGTGGACCCTCAAGTGGGCCTGCAGGGCCCAGACCCGGGACCCCCCACGCTGGCCTCATGCCCTCCTGGACCCTCAGCTCGGTGGACGCAGGCCTGACTGCTCCATGATGCCACTCCGGCCTCAGGCCTCTCTCGGGGTGCGGGAGCCGGGTCTGGGCAGGGCCCCCCAAACTGGACTCAGCTGCCCCGAGGCTGCCCAGGGAAGGCCCACGTCCTCTGTGGGTGGGGATGGACGGAGGAACGCCCAGGAAAGACCATGAGCAGGGCCCCAGCCTGCCCCAAGGTCCCACGACCGCACACGTGGTCAGTGCAGGACCCGACGGCCACCTGAGGGCCGCCCGCTGCACGCAGCTGTCCCAGTGAGAGCACTGTATCCAGTGGAGAGGGAGCAAGCCAGAGGCCACCGCTCGCTGCCTCCCGGGTGAGACCAGGCCCGGCCACCAAGTCTCGGTGATTCTCAGAGGCAGACTGACAGCAGAGCAGGCCTGCTCAAGGTCAGGGGTCAAGGTCACAGCCCCACCTCTCCCAGCCCCGAGAGGGTCGCAAAGCTCTGGGTGCGAGGAAATGAGACCAGCCTCAGGCCAGGGCCTCCAGGGCCGGGGGCAACTCAGGAGGAGGACTTGGGGTGTAGCCTGGTCCCCAGGTCTGTGGTTGAGAAAGGCTGCAATGAGCAGACGGGATCAGGGAGGTTCTTCACGGGCTATCATTTAAAGTCTCTTTTGGGGGAAAAAATTCCTTTTCCAAAAGGAAAAGTATAATTAGAGCCCGCGGGCTGCCCCCACCCGTGGGAGTCGGGCCCCAGAGGCGACGGCGTGTCTGCAGAGAGGCCCCCCACGCACGCCTCTGGGCCAGGGGCATCCCACACCAGCCGTGACGCAGGAGCCAAGACACGTGGGCTCTGTCCCCGCAGCCCTTGGCCAGGGACCGCCCCCTCGACCCTCCCCGGCTGCTGACCCCCCCCCGCACCCCTCCCCGCTAGTGACCACCCCCCAAGCCCCTCCCCACTGGCTTCTCCCCACCCCCACCCCTGTCTGCTGCCCGTGCACGTGCCTGGCCCCCTCCCGTGCTCGCCCTGCCGGGCACCTGCCCCAGCCTGCGCGTCCCAGCCGCCTGCAGGCTCCTCTCTGGGGTCACACCCGGTGTGAGCCTGGGGGTGTGGAGGGGGTGGACCTAGGTCTTGCGTGTTTTCCTCCCCCCGCACCCAGACCATGCCCCGCCTCCCCCAGACCAGGCTGCGACCCCTGGGGATCCCAAAACTGGTGCGATGCTTCCTGGGGTGCTGGACCCCTCTGCCCGAGGGAGGGCCGAGTTCCGGGACCACAAGACGCCCCCACCTGGGCCTGCAGGGGTCTCTCTGCAGATGGCAGCGAAGGGGATAGACAGGCGCACTGGGGGGGGGGGGCTGCGCGCTCGCCCAGGCCTGGCCATGCCTCAGCTCCTCACTGGCAGCCCATTTCCCCTAGGACACGACACCCCTCGCTCCCGCTGTGGGTCCAGAGTTGTTTCCCCTCCTAACCCAGGCGACCTTTCACCCCGAAGCACAGTCTCCCAAGCTGTGTCTGGGGCTGGAGAATGACACCCCAAGGTGACGGCAGGGGCGGGGATGAGGGCGCGAGTGCAGTTCCCTGAACTGCCGGGACTCCGTCATGACCCCAAACGTCCAGGATTCCAGAAGCTGAGGGCGTGGAAAACGTGACTATGAATGTCATGTGTGTCTGAGTGTCTGTGTCCACGTGTGTGTGTCTGTGGGTGTTTGTGTGTGTGTCTGTGCATGTGTGCCTGTGTCTGTGTGTTTGTGTCTGTATCTGTGTGTGTCTCTGTATGTACACTGTATGGATGTGTGTATGTCTGTGTGTGCGTGTGTGCAGCTGTGTGACCGTATCTGTGTTTGTGTGTCTGTGTGTGCAGGGATGTGTCTCTGAGTGTATCTGTGTGTGTTTGTGTGTGTCTCTGTGTTTGTGTCTGTGTGTATCTCTGTCTGTGTGTGTCTCTGTGTGTGCATGTCTCTGTGAGTGTCTCTGTTAGTGTGTCTGCGCATGTGTCTGTGTGTGTCTCTGTGTAGGTATCCGTGTGTCTGTGGTGTGCCTGTGAGTGTGTCTATGTGTGCCTGTGTGTGTCTGTGTGTGTGCATGTCTCTGTGAGTGTGTGTGTGTGTGTGTGTGTGTGTGTGTTGGGGGGGTGCCGTTCCTGTGTCTGCTGCAGCTGCTCCCTGCGGGAGACTTGGCTTGCCTGCTCTCTCCCGTTTTCATCCCCTCGCTCCCTGCAGGGCCGGAGCCCCCAGAAGTGCCTCAGATCACAGACCTGGGGGGCATCAAGTGGGCTTGGGAACACCCACTTCCCTTTCAAAGCCCCGGGGTCTGGGGGTTGCATCTCCCCAGAAGAGATGACCCTGGTCCGCCTCGCTCGCACGCTCCACACACCTGAGCCTCCTCGGACACCCAGGGGTCCTTCAGCACCCCTCTCCCACCCGGCCGCTGCAGTCCGTAGCAGGCCGGCCGGGAGAGTCCAGCTGCTGAGAGCCGGCCACAGCGGGCTCAGCGTCCGGGGGGTCCCGAGTGGGTCCGGCCCAAGGCCTCTGAGCAGGGGGAGTGTCAGGGCGTCTGTGTCCCGGGTGCGAGCTCACGGGGATGGCGGAGGGAGGGAGGCCACGTCTGGCCAGTCCAGACCCGGGGCCCTGCCATAGCCACCACCATGAGCCTGCAACTTCAGGGCTCCCCCTGGCTCCTCACCGGGCCTGGCCCCCTCTGCCCGGTACCGACACCTGCCCCAGCGGGCAGCAGGACAGGGGGGCAGGCAGGGGGCCTCCTGCTGGTCCCGCGTGGCTCAGGCATGAGTGGGGCAGAACCCCCCAGCCACGGGCCCGGGCTGGAAGCAGGTCAGAGGAGCACTGGCCTGGCCAGAGGCTGCAGCCGTCTGGCCACCACCCCAACAGTGGACACCCTGGCCCGGGCTCCCACCTCGCTCTGTGCATGTGGCCGGCAGCTGGAGGACAGCACTCCTGCTCGGGGCCACACAGCCCCTGCTGGCGGGAGCAGGGCTGCGTCAGGAGGGGACGCGGGACCCACCGGCGTCTTCAGAGGCTTGAGGCCTCATGGTGGCAGCTGGTTCATTTCAGGGATCACTCCAGGCTGTGGTGAGGGGTTCAGACACGGCCACCACATGCAAGTCCACTAAGTCACCTCCAGTTCCACACACTTGGACCACGCGCAGCGATGCTCAGGGCTGACTCCTGGCTCAGTGCTCAGGGCTGACTCCCGGCTCTGTGCTCAGGGGCCACACCTGTGATTCTTAGGGAAGTGACCACGTCCAGTGTCAAGATTCAGACCAGCGCCGTGGCCACAGCCACATGGGCCCCACCCGCTCCTGCACCTTTAACTGAGGGGTCAGCAGTGGGCGGCAGGTCAGCCCATCCCCAAAATCTGCCTTCGAGGAGCTCACGGGTCCCTCCTGGCCCAGCTCCCAGCCGGCCTGAGTCCCTTGAAGGCCAGCACTGGACACGCCCAGCAAAGGCCTCCTCAGCCCCGGCTGGAGAAAGAAGGTTCTGGACAGGCCCAGAGCCCGCCTCCCTCCAAGGCCTTTGCCCCATTATTCATGTCCATCTCGGGGTTCCCTGGGGCGCTCCCAGGTGTCTGCGGGTTCGGGGAGCCTTTGCGGACCCTGTGGAGATTCTGATGGCTCGGGGAAGCTGTCCCGTCTCTGCCTGTGTCCAGAGGGAGGTTCTGATGCATCGCAAGACAAATGCCACAGAAAATGGACCCGGTGTTCCCTGTTCCCGTGGGACAGGGAGGAGGAAATGGGGCAAGGGGCGTGTCCAGCGTGGTGAGAGGCAGGTGGTCATCTGTGATGGCAAACCTGGGAGGCCTGCTGGGAGGCAGCGATCTCCACCAGGAGGAGCACAGAGTCACCTGCCCGGAGCAGCCCTGGGCTCACCTTTGGCCCTGCGACCCCCCCTCAGCGGCCTCACGCTGCAGTACGGAGGGCATTTCTCTCACCACATGGTCCCCTGAGCCCCAGGGTCAGCAGTGAGCGCTGCAGGCTGTGACCCGAAGCCTAAAGAGACCGACCATGAGAGGCCGCCTAGTGTCCCGGCCCCCTCCTCGCCCCCAACTGGACCCGCCAGCACCCCGGCCTGTCCCCACACTGTGCATAAGGGCCCTTCCTGGGTGCTGCCTCGATCCCGGGCAGGGCCGCGGGCGTGGGGAGCACTGGGCCTTGCCGAGACCGGGCGAGGGCGGCGGGGCCGGACCTGACCATGGGCAGCAGCAGCGGGCAGCAGAGGCCACCTCATTGGTAACCCCGCCCAGATCTGTATGGGCACAGCTAGTGTCCACAAAGGCCAGGAATCCCCGCCAGGGCCGGGAGTGACCCCTCAGCTCAGAGCTCTGAGTCCACGTCTGAGGGACGAGGCGGTCACAGGAACCAAGCCACGGCCCAGAGGGGTGAGTGACCAGGGAAGGAAACCCAGAGGCCGGGAGGGGACTCACGGGCACCCGGGGTATCCTTTGGGGTCTGGGGTGTTATGGGGGCAGGAACCCAGAAAACAGGACAAGCTGGTGTCCCCCCGGCCTTTGTCCAGGCACAGCTCCGGCCTGTCTCACTGCCCCAGACGTCTGTCCACCGTCCCTGCCTCCCCCGTGGAGCCGCCTCTGCTCAGGAGGAAGGAAGGAAGGTCTGCTCCGCACCCCGGCTGGGCCTCCATTCTGGAAGGCGCGGAGAAACCGGACACCGGCCAGCTCGGGCCTCGGGGAGGGGGCAGCCATCTCCCCGGGCAGGAAGTGGGCGCGGGAAGGCCTGTTTGCTTTGGCCTGGGCCAGCGGCAGCGGCGAGGGGGAGGGGACGCGGGTCAGCTCGCTCTCCGGCCCAACCCCCTTCCTCGGTGGCCAGGAAAGGCGCCAGAGCTCAGTGCTCCCCCTCCTGCACCCCTGCACCCCGCAGCCCTACCCGCAACACCCCCCCGCCGAGCACAGCTGTGCTGCCCCCCAGCAGAGCCCCCGGCCTCACCCCCTCAGGACGCCCCTCGCGCACCCCTGGTCCCCAGCAAGCAGCAAGCAGGGCAGACCCGCCCCCAGCCCAGCCCCCAGCCCAGCCGGCATCCCTGCAGCCCCCTGGAGACCAGCCCCCCGGCCTTCACGGCCTTCACGGCCCTTCACGCTGGCCAGCGACCTTCCCATTCACTTACAGAGCGGCCCCCCGTCATGTCACCCGTCACCGAATCTCAGAGGCTGAACCTTCCGGAAGAGCATGTGGAGGGGGTGGGGGGTTGTCGGAGCAGAGACAGCTGCGTCAAAGCACAGACTCACCTACACAGTGCTCACACGGGTGCCTGTTACACACCCAGCGCCCGCACACCTACAGTGCTCACACACGTGTCTGTGCCTGTACACATACACACGTGTGCACCCAAAGTGCTCATGTGTGTGAAACACAGACGTGCTCGTGGTGTTCATACATGTATCTGTGATTCTTGTGTCTGTGTGGTGCTCATATACATACGCATGAATGCACAGACACACGCGTGCACATGTAACGCCCACACTCATGCCCGGATCTGTGTGCACAGAGGCCCTGATCTCACACGTGTGCATGCCCGGGCATGCCTGTGTTCATCCATGCGAACATGGGAGCACATGCAGGCTGTGCACACGCTTGTGCAAACCCAAGTGCATGCCCACGCTCACGCACACGCGCACGCCGTCTCCCCGCTGAGGCTCAGGGTGGGTTCCTGCCCAGGGCCCCGGCCTGACCTCCCGCCTCTCACCCTTCACCCCACTGGCTGCGTGTTCCAGGACACGGGCGTGACCAGGGCGGCAGGAAGGCGCTTCCCAGCTCCCTGGCGCGTTCCTGCTGGGGTTTTCACCGCGGTGCTGGCCCAGGGTCGGGCCTGGCCGGGCTCGGCCGGAGACGCCTGCTGAGTGAGTCAGCCTGTCTCGCCCAGCTCGGCCTCCACGTGCCTGTCGGGCCCCCGCCCGGTGGCCGGGCCAGCCACTTGCTCCCAGCCCCGTGCCCAACCTCTCCTCGGAGCCCGACTGCACCATGCTCCCCGGCCCTCCTGCCCGTCTGGAGGAGACTGACCTGGGCAGCCCTGAGGACAGCCCTGGGTCCTCCTGCTCCCTGGAGTCTGGAAACGCATAGAGAGAGGGGGAAACCCCCACTGCCCACGCCCCTCAGAGACGCAGCCCCAGGCCCAGCCCGGAGCCCCTACCCAGTCATCCCAAGATACTGCGGTCCCCACCCTGAGGGGACAGGGCAGGGCTGTGGGGGGCAGGGGAGGAGCAACTCGGGGCTGCCGGAGGAAGGTGGGTCGCTGCAGGGTGCGGGGGTCAGTGTACAGAGGTTGGGCCGCCACAGGCCATCGAGCTGGTCAGGGTCAGCCTCCTGGAGCGTCTTGGCCTCCCACCCCCGCCCAGCTCCTCCCGTCCCCCAGGCCTGACTGTCCCGCTTCCCGCTCAGGGGCCCCTCGCTTCTGCCGGCCTGGGGGTCTCCAGGTGCCAATGAGGAGGACCCAGAGCATGCAGGAGGCAGCCAGGCCTTGGACAGGCCAGCCCCCCCCCAAGGCCCGCGGGCCCAGCACAGGGGACAGAGGACCAAGGGCCCCTCCCCACCCGCCCGGGCCTGCAGCAAGGGTTTCCCCGGACACCAGTCACCAGGGCGCCCTTCTAAGTGCTCCCCAGGTGGTGCTCCCGGCTCAGACCGGGCCCCGGGGCCCCTCCCACACACCCAGACGTGGCCATTCCCCAGGGCCTTGTTCAGGGGCTGCCCAGCCAGAGGGACAGGCGCCCCCTTGTCCAGACCCTCCGAAGTCGCCGGGCTAAGGCTCCCAGTGCCAGCCCCACTTACGCAGGGAGGGAGAAGAGCAGCAGGGCCCTGGCCTGGGGACGGGACGGTCCCAAGGGGGCCCAGGGACACGCCATGGCACATTCCTCATCGCTGCCAGGGCAGCACACACAGGTGTCCGCTGGACTCCCCCAGCCCCAACCGGACACCAGGGGACAGGGCTGGGGGCCACCCCAATCATGCTCCCCTGAGCCCTCGAGTCCAGCTGCCTCCCCGGAAGAGGCAGCCTTGCCAGAGGGCGCCCGTGGGGAAGGCCTGGGCCGCAGGGGTCAGCGGTGCGGGTCAGGCCGGCTCACATTCCTGACATTCTTCACGCTCAATTAAGGGAAACTAACCAGGAGCCCCTGCCCGCACCACGCGCTGGTCCTGAGGCAGCCGCCGGCCCGGGCAGAGCCGGTCTCCGCAGAGGCTGGTGGGAGTGGGCAGAGCCCAGTGTGCCGCGAGGCTGGAGCTCACCTCGACGCGTGGACAGGCCACTCCCGTTGCCCGTGGCGCTGGGCCAGGCGGTCCTCTCCCGCTGGTCAGGGTGCAGCGGTGGGCACAGACCCACCATGCCCACACCAGCTCCCAGCCCCCCTGGGCAAGCCTGTTCTTCCTGTCCACCCAAGGGTGGCCCCCAGAAGCGACAGTGGGTGGCCACTTCCGCCTGCTGGACTGGGGGCACGTGGCTGACGGCCCGTCTCATGTCCCGTGGGCTTCCCCGGGCCCTCCGCAGCCCATCGAGAGGGTCAGGCTGGAGAGTTGGAGACGACCCTGCAGGGCAGCCTTCAGGTGACGATAAGAGGGGGGAGACACAGGCCTTCAGGGCCGGGCAGTCCCCGGGGCAGGACGGAGGGTGCAGTGATGGGGCGAGGTGGCAGACGGAGGCTGGACAGCGAGTGGGAGAGTAGATGGGTGGTGGCGCTGGGCAGCGCGTGGGTGAGCACGGACGCAAGCATGTGGCGGGTGCTGGGCGCTCAGGCTGGGAGGGGCCCAGGGCGGAGGGTCTGGAGCAGAAGATGGCAGTGAGGGTCAAGGAATCCAGTCCGAAGTTCGTCTGGGAGCGGGCGGAGGGGCAAGCGGGACGGACACCTGAGCAGGTGCGGGAAGGGTGGGGCCCTCCTCCCCCTCCTCCCCCTCCTCGGGGCTGAGGTCTGGAGCAGAAGGCCAAGGGGCCGCGGCGGCTGCGGGGGGTAGGGGGGGGCCTTCCTTCCTCTCCCCTGGCGCTGCCTCTCCACGCAGTTGTCCCCCTCCTGCCTGCCCCTGAGGTCCGGCGGATGGAGGACGGTGGGTGGGGAGGAGGTGGCGGGGGACAGTGCGTGGGGGTGGGAGGGGAGACAGACAGATGGGCAGTGCAGGGACAGCAGTGGCCACGGCCCGAGCACACCTGGCCGGTTTGGGGTCAGGGTCTGTTTCGGCCTGGACTCGCTCAGGGGTCAGCCTGTGGCCTTCTGGGCAAGGGACTGCTGCTGGCTCGGGGTCCCGTGAAGGCTGGAGATGACACACGTGGAGTCGCTGCGTGGACAGCACCCTGGAAGGGCTGGTCATCGGGCACCACAGAACTACCGCGCGTGTGTGTGCATGTGTGTGTGCATGTGTGTCTGCATGTGCATGCATGTGCATCTGCATGTGTGCATGTGTGTGCATGTGTGTGCATATATGTGCATGTGTGGATGTGCGTGTGCATGTGTGTATATATGTGCATGTGTGCATGTATGTGGGTGTGGGTGTGTGTCTGCATGTGTGTGCATGTGCGTGCATGTGCATGTGTGTCTACATGTGTGCACGTGCGAGTTCATGTGTGTGCATATGTGTGCGTGTATGGACGTGTGTCTGCATGTGTGTGCATGTGTCTGCGTGTGTGTCTGCATGTGTGTGTGCATGTGTGTGCATGTGTGTGTGCATGTGTGTGCGCATGTGTGTGCATGTGTGTGCATGTGTGCCTGTGTGTGCACGTGCGTGTGCATGTGTGTGCATATATGTGCGTGTGTGTGCATGTATGTGGGTGCGTGTGTGCGCACGCGTGTGTGTGTGTGCTGGGGCTGGGGGCCGCAGGGAGGCCAGCACACACCTGCAATAACATTCGCCGCAGACGCCGGCGAGAAAGCCCCCGCGTGCTTTATCAGGGCCCGCGTTACCAAGTTACGTTGTTGTTTTAAATTTGAGCTCCTCTGCCGGCAAGTCGGGCTCTCAGGTTCACGAGCTTGCCGCTTGGCTGGGCCTGGAGCCCCTCGGCCCGCCAGGCCTCAACAAAAGGGTCCTCTCCCGGGGCTTTGAAGTGGAAACAGGGCCGCTCCGTTAATTAGAAAGAAACCCCCTATTGTTCCCGCTTTATTATGAGGGACAAGACTGGAATCCCTTCAGAGCTGGAATCTCCCGTCAGGGCTCTCCCACAGCGTGTCATGTCGGGGGAGAGGGGCAGGGGCAGGCTGGCTTCCGAGATGGGGCTCGGGCTGCGTGACGGAGGGTGGCGGGTCACGGGCTGTCCTCGGCTTCTGGTCCTTCTCCAGCAGCAAAGTTTTGCCCAGGAATTTGGGGTGGGCCTCACCCAGCAGCGCTGAGGGCTCACTCCTGGCTCTGCACTCTGCGATCGTGCCTGGAGGGGCTCCCGGGGGCCGTGTGGTACAGAGATTGAACCCGGGTCGGCTGTGTGCGAAGGAGGGGCCTCCCTGCCCCCACTATCACAACCCCAAGCGTTGTCTCCGAGACCTGTGAACGCCCGAACACGGCACAGGCGCACGGCCCAACATTCGTGGTACAGAGTCTTGCTGAAAGTTCCCACATTTTCAAACCAGCTGCAACAACCTGGCTCGGGCCCTTCTGCCCGCGTGGAGACAAGCACAGGGGCCACTGGGCCGGGGGGGGCCACCCTGCGGGACTCACGGCTCTACGGGCCTGGTCCGGGATGGAGGCAGCAGCCCCAGGCTCCCCTCAGCACGTCAGCGGCCCGGCAGACAGGCTTGTGGTGGCCACGGGCTCTGAGGCCAGTGGGAGCCATGGGGGCCACCAGGCAAGGACCCACGGAACGGGGCTAGGGGGCGCTTCCCAAGGAAGCCAGGAGCTGCCTTGATAGATCCAAGGCGTAAAGAGCGGGGGAGCCCGAGACCCCCGAAGACCACCACTCTGCGGGCTCTGGAGCATAGTGGTGGGGGCGGGCCACCTCCCTCGGACGCTAGGGCACAGGCAAAGCCCCAGAGCCCCCAAGCCTGGTGCCAGGGCGAGCACGGACCTCCCCGTCCTGGGGGTCTCCGACACCTGGTCAGCGCCCCTTCAACTCGGGAGCATTGGACCACCTCAAGGCCGCCTGAGTCAGGGATGGACAGTCCACAGCCCCGAGGGCTGAGAGTGAGAAACAGAGGCCGCAGCAGAGGCGAGCGGAGAAGGGGCCTCCTCCTCCCCTGCCTCTCCCCTCCTCCTCCTCCCTCTTCCTCCTTCCTCTCCCCTCCTCCCTCCTCCGCCCTCCACCCTCCCTCCTTCCTCCTCCCTCGCTCCTCCTGCCAGCACTCACAGCTCCGGCTACGCTCTCACCCTCAGGTCAGGCAAACCATCCCAAGCTGGAAACGCTGAGTGTCTCAGCACAAACCCACGGCTGCTTCGTGCCCACGTGTACCTTGAAGGGAACCGGGAGAGCCAAAGCCAGTTTCCTGCCCATGGCCCCAACTCAGAGCCCTGTGCCACCCCAGCCACGGCTGGCCCAGCCCAGGTGCGCACACACCACACACATGCACACACACGTGTATGCACATGCGCGCACACACGCACACACGTGTGCACACATGCACGTAAATGCATGCACACGCGTGCACACACAAGCATACATGCACACAAGCACACACGTGTGCACAAACACATGTGCACACATACAGCCTCGCTTCTTGCTTGACTCCCTCAGACCTGCTGAGCCTGGGGCCGCGGCTCCCAGAAAGGAGGGGAGGGGGCAGCAGTGGCCAGCAGGGAACCCTCAGGGCCTTGAGGGAGGGCTGAGGGAGGACCTCAGCGCCCAGGTCCCCAGCCACCTGGTCCGGGGGCCTGAGCCCTGTTCCTGGACGGCCTTGTGGCCTGTCCCTGAGGAGGCCCAGGTGGGGACACACACAGAACTTGCTGGAGGCCCACCTTGCTCAGAAGCACGGGATCTGCAGCCAAGGCAGCAGGGAGGCTCGTGTTTGCTTTCTGTTTCGGGGCCACCCCTCAGGGCTCACTCCCGGTCTGTGCTCAGCACTGACTTCCGCTCTGTGCTTGGGGACCACTCCCTGCTCCGTGCTCAGGCTGACTCCCTTGGTGCTCAAGGGACCACGTCGGGTGCCGGGATCGACCCTTTGTAGACTGCGTCCGAGGTCAGCGCCCTCCCTGCTGTCCTACGGCTCCAGCCCTCGGTGAAGTTGATTCTCAAGAACCTTTCATTACGTTCCACGAGACCCCTACTAATTTTATTGTTTCAATAAAGCATTTATTTGATTGTCTCCAGAAGGGCGGTCCACGCCGGCGTTGGTGCTCTGCAGGGCCGTGGCTCCCCCTCCCCGCTGGGCCCCTGCCCTCCCCACACCCGCGCCTCCATCTGCCCACGGGCAACGAAGACTGACTGGCCACGGCCTCCAAAGAGGGGCTCGCTGGAGGGCCGGGGGAGGCAGGCTGGGGGCAGCAGAGGGGCAGGGGCGGCCAGGGCAGCCCAGGACGAGTAGAGGCCGGACTCCTGAGAACAGCCGAGCCGGACGCTGTCCCCGGGGCTGGCCTGGCAGCAACGCTGAGCAGGGGAGGGGCGCGGGCACTGGTGTGGGCGACACCCAGCTGCGGTTTGGGTCGGGGGACAGTCCAGGGCGTGGCACTCGCCTTGCGTGTGGCGGATCCTAGGTCAGCCACAGGCGCTGCCCAGGGTGCCCTGACCCCCAGGAGCGAGCACCTCAGGAGTGAGCACAGGGCCATGTCCCGCTGCACTACTGGGGGCAGCAGGACATGGTCCTGGCCTTGCTCTTGGGCCTGAGCCCCCAGCATGCGTGTGGGGCTGGGGGGGAGTCAGACCCCATAATCCCAGGACAGCAGAGGGGGTCCGGGGCAGGGGCAGCCGCTCTGTGTCCACACTACCAACTCTAGCACAGTCGTGGCCTGTCACCCACGCAGGCTCTTGACCCCAGAAAGGCCGGTCGGGCGCTGCCCACCTAACCAGCACAGGGCCACGCCCACGCCCACACAGGTACGGAGGGCAGAATGACACCAGGCTCTGAGGTCAGCTCTCCAAATGACACTGGGAACAACTCGGAGAACAGGGGCAGGACACTAGGCCATTTGTCACCAGGCTAAGGGGACAGGGACGGAGGGTGGGTGGGACCCTGGGGGCCCTGCCAGGGGGAGTGAGTCTGGGCGGGTGAGGGACTCTGTCCCGCCGCCCAGCCCCAGAGGAACAGAGGGGCCCACGGCTCCCCGGGGGCCCAGCAAAGAGAGACACTATGCAGATGCCAGGCGAGGGAGCCAGGATGGGCGAAGGCCCCCAGGACACCGTGGGGTTTTAGCCCAGGGCAGGCGGGGGCCACACAGAGCCTTGTCCCTGGCCGGACCTGCAGGGTCCCTGTCGTCCCGCTCACACGCGCTCAGTGCCTCGACACCCACCCACGCACCTGACGCCCGTCAGGAAGGCCCCGGTGGGGGCCGGAGGTTCCCCAGCAGGAGAAGGACCCTGCGGGAGTGTTCTTGGCTCCTGAGGTGTCAGGGCTGCGCGGGGACGGGAGACAGCAGACGGCGCAGAGACCGTGGCAGCCTGCTAGAACTTGGGGTGTCTGAGCCCATGGGAGCTAGGGGGCCCCAGCCCTGAGCTGGTTTCCTGGGGTGTATGCAGGTGGGGTCACGTCTCTTGATACATAACGTCTTTAAAAAAAAAACAATTTATTTATTTACTCAGGAATCACCCCTGGCAGTACTCGGGGGACCATTTGGGATGCTGGAAATCAGACCCACGTCGGTCTCGCGCAAGGCAAACGCCCTACCCGCTGTGCTATCGCTCTCCGGCCCCTATATAATGTCTTTTAATGGAGGGATTTTGGATCATTTTTACTTCACATTTTTTGTACTTTTTGGAATTTTGCAAATGATTTCTATTCCGTGCAGACTGCGGAGTCTCCCTGTGCAGGGGCGGGCGGGGAGGCAGGGCAGGGCAGGGCGGGGCGGCCGCTGGACTCTGGGGAGACTGTCCCCTGTGGCCTGTCCTCATAGGTCTCTTCCATGGTTCCCTCGTGCCCCCACGGCCCCCCACCCACCCGCTCCTATAGCAGCCGTGCCAGGCCAGGAGCATTGTCCACAGGGGTCCTACGGGCTGGGACCAGCCCAGAGCATCCCGGCGCCTAAGTGAGGAACCTGGACCCCAGAGGGACCTGGGGGACAGCACGGGACCCCACCAGCCTGACCCCTCAGTGCGCTTGGCCGGAGACTCAGGGCTCTGAACTGCTCGGGGGAGTCACAGTTGGCAGCAAGGCCTCGCCTCGCTCCCTGGGCACTGCAGGGACCCCCGACAACCACAGGGTGGGACCCCACGGCAATAAACCAACCGTGAGCTGGTTCAGAACCTGCAGGTGAGAGGGGCCGGGGGAGGGAGGAGTTAGGGGTCACGGTGCCCACACAGCCCGACAGCCCGGCTCAGGCTGCGGACCTGCCCTCCGGGTGGCCCCGCTAGTGACTCAGGACACGGTGGCACAGTGCCCCTCAGCGTCTCCCTCACGGGGATTTTCTTCTTTTCCACAACCAGCCAACAGCCTACAAAGCCCCATCAGGCCTTCATCCTACTTCCCCGGACAGCAGTGGTGACTCTGTCCGGGGTGCGGAACCACGGAGCCAGGGATTCATGGAGCCACGGAGCCATGAAGCAGGGGAGCAAGCCAGTCGGGGGGCCACGAAGCAGGGATGCAGAGGGCCATGGCTGTGAGAGGGTTGGGGTCCCAGCCCCCAGCTCTCAGACGCAGCCTCCCCTCACCCCCACCACCCGAGTCTGCCCCCACCTGATCCCACGCACCCCACACAGGCCCCGAGGCCCAGCCCCCTCCCCCACAGAGGCAGGTAGGGGAGTGGACGAGGCAGGGCCCTTTGGGCACTGGGCCAGGCTGAGTCAGGCCCCGAGGAGCCCCGTGGACACCCACACTGCCCAGCGCAGGGCCGTGGCCTGGGGTCCTGCTCATCCTCCCGCACGTCTGGTCCTCTCTGGCCCTGCCTGGGCACCGCTCCCCGGCAGGAAACCCGACCCTCCTCATCTGTTTTTTATATTTGGGGAAGGCAGCTTCACTTCCTACCTGGGGAGGTTGGGGTGGGGTGCGGCCTCCGCCCCTCCCCCGCTCCTGGGCTTCCTCTGTCCAGTGTCCCCCTGACGCGTTGCATGTCACTGCATCCAGGTCACGCTGAGGGACCGGCCTCCCCCTGCACCTTGCATGTCTGTTTCTGGGGCACAGGGAGGTTGGGCCAGGGCTGCTCCTGCCTCTGTGCTCAGGGGTGGCCCCTAGAGGTGCCCGGGACTCTGTGGGGTGCTGGCTTGCGAGGAGACCCCACCCTGCATCATCCTCCCAGGGCTGTTGTGCGAATTTGCCCACCGGACAGCAGGTGAGGCCAGGTGGCAACAGCTGTGACCAGGGAGGCACCAAGGAGGGACCAAGGAGGGACCAGGACAGGGACCAGGGCAGGGACCAGGGCAGGGACCAGGACAGGGACCAGGACAGGGCCCAGGGCAGGGACCAGGACAGGGATCAGGACAGGGACCAGGACTGGGATCAGGACAGGGACCAGGGCAGGGACCAGGACAGGGACCAGGGCAGGGACCAGGACAGGGCCCAGGGCAGGCCCAGGGCAGGGACCAGGACAGGGCCCAGGGCAGGCCCAGGGCAGGGCCGAGTTGTGGCTTAGCTGGCGGTGGGGGCCTGCGGCCGAGGCAGGGGTGAGGGAAGAGGAGGCCCTTCTGTGGGAGGACAGGCCTGTCTCCCAGGACCCTGGAGCCGGCAGGAGCCTGGGGAAGGCCGAGGCGCGAGGCGCGGGCCTGGCCGGCTGGGATGGGAACGGGCAGGCGGGACGGGCGTCCTAGGGGCCGGAAACACAGCGTCAGGGCCTCAGTTATCAGCTCCCCCGCAGGAGCCCGTCCGGGTCAGGGGTGGGGGAGGGGCGCGGCCTGCTGGTGGACGGGTGGGGGAGGGGCGGACAGCTGGGGGCGGGACAGGCTGAGGGGCTGGGGGGCGGCCGGGTGGGGACAGGTGCGCACAGGTCTGCACCCCGACGCAGCCCCGGTATTTTTGTAGTTTTCACTTCTTCGAAATGATTCCTCTCCGTGGGTGGCTTTAAAAAAAGAAAAAAAAGTAAATACGCAAAATGTGGTTAGGAATTGCCAATTCAGAAACCGTAATCTGTCGGAAAAGGTTAAAAGTCAGACCCTTCCTGAGGCCAAGCCCTGCTGCCTCTGAGGTCGGCGTGTCTAGGGTCCCGGCTCGGAGGGTTAACGGGCCTTCATGCCTGTCTTCTGCGTGTGGGCATGTGCGTGCGTCGGGCCTCTGCATGTGCACGCGGGACTGCCTGTGTACCGTGCCCGCGTGCATGTGACCGCGCTGCACGTGCGCGAAGGCCTGCGCGTAGGTGCCTGCCAGTGGGCGCGAGTCGCTCCATGTGCGTGAGACATGTGCCTGCAAGTGGGCGTGCACACACGCAGCGCGGCTGACGTGTACTCGTGTGCACGCAGGGATCTGTGTGCGTCCAGACGTGTGCGCGTGTGCATGTGCTCGCGTGTGCCTGAGCGTGGGCACGTGTGCGTGGGCTCTGTGAGGACGCGCGCACGTCCATCCTGTGTGCACGCGACGGCCCTGCGCCCACGTGCGGGCAGGTATGCTGCGTGCGCCCGTGCGCGTGCGGTGCGTGGACGCCGCGGGTGCGGGCCTGGGGCGCGGGCTGCCTCCGGCGGCCCGGCAGAGGTTTCCGGGCCCAGTGACCCGATTTCGGGACGTGTCACGAGAAGCCCCGCGCGATGCGTGAGGCCCCCGCCCGGCCCGGCCCGGCCCGGCCCGCGCCCGCCGACGCTCCCCCCGGTAGCCGCTTCCAGACCCGGCTCGGTTTCCCGGCGCGGCTCCTCGGGCCCCGGACATCTGGCGGGGCGGGGGCGGGGCGGGGGCGGGG
>JAOXYA010082419.1:0-11297 GCA_028565675.1 Sorex palustris
AAAAGTACATTCTATCACTGAGCTACATTCCTGTCCTCACGATGGATAAATATTAAGGCTGTAAGAGGAAGCTGAAAAAGCAAGCAATTATAATGCTATTAAATTACTTATAACAAGACTTTTAGAGAGCAAGTGAGAGAAAGAGCACTAAGGGAGAAAGAGATTTGTATATCCTATACTGATAATATGGCCATGCAACATAAAGTTGTGTAAATGGAGTTTCTGTCAACAGTGGTGGAGGGATATTGAAAATTTGATGTGAGTACAGTGGAGAAACAATTTTTCCCTAAGTAATGATGTCTTATAAACTAATCTTACTTCAATAAAATACAAAATTTAAGTAATTCAAATGAGAGTCAAATATTTTTCAGAATAATAAATTAGCATAATACTTTAAAAAAGGGAATAAGAAGGATGAACAAAACTTTTAAATAATCCTATGTATCTTTTAATTTTAAAAACCAGAAAAATAGGTCAAATATTAATATTTATTAAATTTGGATGAGACTCAAGTTTATGTTATATTTTACAATACATATTTTTTCAAAGAAAGAAATAATAATCAGAGTTGTATTAGTTAGCACCAGCTCTAGAGCTAAATTCAATCTAGTTTTTGGGTAAGACAGAAGTACAGAGAATTTTTGTACCCCCGGAAGCTTAGAAGACCAATAGAAAGAGATAAAATACTTAATTTCCAATCATACTCATATTTGCAACTCTTTACTCATTTTCCAAATGTGCCTATCTAACAGTTTATTAGCAAGAATGAGAGAATATATGCCGCATGTATGGGGGATGATCATAAAAATACTATTTGGTGGGTCCATCATATTTTTGAAGAACTGCTCTAGGAAGCAAATTCTGTTCTATGGTTGTTCTATGGGAATATGTTAAAGATGTAGCTCCCGCATGAAAAAAAAAATCCCATTCATAATTGTGCCCCAGAAAATCAAGTACGTAAGAATCAGCTTAACTAAGGAAATAAAAGACCTCTATAAAGAAAACTACAAAACGCTACTCCAGGAAATAAAAAAGGACAAGAGGAAATGGAAAGATATCCCCTGCTCATGGATAGGGAGAATTAACATTGTCAAAATGGCAATACTCCCCAAAGCATTGTACAAATTCAATGTGATCCCTATAATGATACCCATGACATTCTTCAAAGAAATGGAGCAAACACTCCTGAAATTCATATGGAACAATAAGCACCCACGAATACCTAAAACAAAATCTACTACAAATCAGTAATAATTAAAACAGCAAGGTACTGGAAGAAAGGCAGAGGTATAGACCGATGGAACAGGGTTGAATATACTGAAAACTCTCACCGAATATATGTTTATCTAATCTTTGATAATGGAGCAAGAAATGTGAAGTGGAGCAAGAAAATCCTCTTTAACAAATTGTGCTTGCAAAACTGGACAGCTACATGCAAAAAAAATGGGCTCAGATCTCTACCTAAGAGCATGTACAAAAGTAAGATCAAAATAAATTAAAGACCTCTACATCAGACCGGAATCCATAAGGTACATTGAAGACAAGGTGAGCAAGACCCTCCACGACATCGAAGCGAACAGTATCTTCAAAGATGACACAGCACTGGCCAAGAAGTGAAACAGATAGACAAATGGAACTATTTTAAACTAAGAAGCTTCTGCACCTCCAAAGAAACAGTGACCAAAATAGAGACAGTCTACAGAATGGGAAAGGAAATTCACCCAATACCGATCTGACAATGGGTTGATATCAAGCATATACCAAGCACTGATTGAACTCCACGAGAAGAAAACATCCAACTCCATCAACAAAATGGGCCAAGGACACAACTCGCCCCCCAGCACCATCTTACAGCACAAGCAACAAAGAAGAAACCGGCTGGAGGGCCCCACAGCTCCTGGAGAATGCTCCAGGCCCCAAACAGCCGATATCACTGGGAGGTCCCAGATGGGGTAGGTGCTGCCGTTCCACCTTCTCCAGATGGAATCCCGGTGACCATAAGCTTCTACAAGCATGGCTCTGGCATGCAGGTACAAGTGGTTCTACATGGAAAATATCATGCTAAGTGAAATGAGCCAGAAAGAGAGGGACAGACATAAAAATACTGCACTCATCTGGGGAATATAAAGTAACAGAATGTGAGTCAAACACTCAAGAATAGTTGAGATAAGTACCAGGAAGTCTACTCTACAGCTTGGAAGCTGGCAGCACATGCTGGGGGAAAAGGCAACTAAGATAGAGAAGGGAACACCAAGTAAAGGATATTTGGAATACTCGCTCAGGGTGCGAGATGCGTGCTGAAAGTAGTCTATAGACTGAACACGATGGCCACTCAACACCTCTATTGCAAACTACAGCACCCTATAGGAAAGAGTGAACAAAAGGGAATGCCCTGCCACAGAAGTGGGTTGGGGTGGGGGGGTGGCTACTGAGATCATTGGTGGTGGAGAATGGACACTGGTGTAGGGATGGGTACTCCATCATTGTATAACTGAAACCCAAGCACGAAAGTTTGTAAGTCTACAACTGTGCCTCATGGTGTTTCGCTAATTAAAAAAAACCCTCAGGGCTGGGACAAATGGAGACGTTGCTGGGGCCCACTCGAGTAAATTGATGAACAATGGGATGACAGTGATACAGTGATACTTCAGATGTTGAAAAAAGTATTTAAAAAAAGAGTAGGACTAATATCCATGTGTCCAATATTTAACCAGAAAGTGAAACATTACCCACACCATTCTGGATGGATTCCTTCCCCATTACACTCCAGTCGTTCTTCCAAGGACTAAACATGGTCACAACTTGAGTGTTTATCATTCTCAGGCACTGCTTGGATTGCAGTTGATTTTCTTTTAATCTTTTTTGCAAGCCCACCTCTTCAAAATGTCCTGCTATGGATACCTTGAGCAAAAGATAAATAATGGTAGAAATGATTATTTGCTTTAATCCACCTGAGATGAAGGAAGCCCAGTCTGAAACCTCCAATAAGCCTGAGAATTTACATGAGGTGGCCTTTCTTTGTTCTTGTAGCTTCTCTGAGTGCTCCTACACTCTCCTTCCTTCCTAGTCCACCTCTGAAACCTAGGCAGCTGGTTGCCGAGAGAGGCTGGTCCTCTCCCCTTACAAATGTTTTACAGGACGATGTTGATGACTGGAGCTGGGACTTGCAGGCTCCTGAGGGACTGTGACCTTGTCCTGTGCTTGGAGGACTCCCATGTCCATGTTGTTCTGCACTGTCCTGGTCCAGGGCGAAGGTTACACTTTCAGCCTTAGCTGTGGGACCTACATGCAATGCAGAAAGCTGGAATCAGAGTGAAACTTACCTTGCATTTTTTATGATGTGTGTCTTAGCCAACTCGTCTATTCACAAAGACAAAGGGATAAATATTTCATATGGGCATTTCAGAGAGGGGAGAGGGGAAAGAACCTGTCCTCCACAGTGTTTCCAAACACTGGTCTTCATTCTTAATCCTGAGATGGGCCAACGTTGGTTCTGTGCCTCGCTGCCACTGGACAGGACCTGGTATGTCCTTGGACTTGGCTCAACTTAAACTTGGCCTCCAGATCCATCATTCAGGTTTCATTGACGACACTAGGTTTCAGCTTCCTCTCCTGAAAACTGGGCTAGCAGAATGTGGAGAACTATATATTGCAAGTAACAGAAGCATCCTGAATCCCATGAACCCACAAGAGTGCTGCCAGTTGAGCCAAAGAGATACAGCCGGGGGTTCTGTTTGGCATTGAAAGGGCAAAGGAAAATCCTGCATTTAGATAATTAGCATAGAAAAGAAAAGGCAGAGTGAAATTTTATTTACTTATTTGACTTTTTGGGTCACACCCAGAGATGCTCAGGGGTTACTCCAGGCTCTGTGCTCAGGAATCAGTCCTGGTGGTGCTCGGAGAACCATATGAGATGCCGGAGGTTGAACCTGAGTCTGTCACGTGCAAGGCAAATGCCCTACCCGCTGTACTCTCGCTCCGGTCCCCAGAGTGTTTTTCCGGGGGGGGGGGGTGTCAGTGTGGAGAGCTTATGCCACACCCAGTGGTGCTTTGCTTATTCCTGGCTCTGTGCTCCGGGACCACTCCTGGCATTATTCAGGGGACCAGATGGGATGTCCAGGATTTGAACCAGGGTTATAGCTGCTTCAGCTGCCTGGAAGGCAGATGCCTCATCTTCTGGACTATTTCTCTAGCCCCCTTGAAAAATCTCAAACAAAGGTTAATGTTTAGGAGAATGAGGATAAATTGAGCTGTGGTTTATGTTTCTGAGAAGGCCGGTAATAGAACCTGAGGGAAAAAGAGGAGGTATTATCTTGCAGGAAGCTGAAGTCTGATTTTAAAGGCAAGAGGGGACTTGGCCGAGGAGGAGAGGGCTGAGGGCTGAGATGGAATTGTAACTATAGTCCATCTGCTGCTGGACATCTGATTATGCCCAGGACAGTCTTCTATATCCCCTACAAACACACACACACACACACACACACACACACACTTGATATAATGGAACTTTGTTTCCTCTGATTTTTAATATTTGGCTTTTGGGGTCACACCCAGAGTTGCTTAGGGTTTACACCTGGCCCAGCACCCAGGAATTGTATCTGTGGTACTCAGGGCACCATATGGAATGCCGGGGCTTGAACCTGGGTCGGCTGCATACAACGCAAATGGGTTACCTGGTGTACTATCTCTTCAGCCCCAAGTTTGGATTCTCTAAACCATGTTCACAGTTACCTCGCCATCTTGAAAGTGCTCAAAATCCTCCATCAATGATGTCCTTATGTTACATCAGTCTCCTTCATCATTCCCCTACCGCCCTTCCCTGCTCACTTGACATCTCAGTTCTGCAATCCAGACCCAAGGATTGGCCATCATTTAATATCTTCAATTCCGTCATCTGGTTTCTCTGTATTCCACAGATGGGTGAGGTCACCTAGTATTTGTCCTTCTCCAACTTGACTTATTTTACTTAGCATTACACCCTCCAACTCCATCCACATTGCGGAAAACTGCATGATGTCATCCTTTCTTACAGCTGCATAGTATTCTTTTGTGTCTATATGCCACAGCTTCCTTATCCTTTCATCTGTCCTTGGACTGAGAAGACTTTTTCTTTTTTGCCACACCAGGTGGTGCTCAGGGATTACTCCTGGCTTTGTACTCAGTGATTTTTCTTGGCAGGACTCCAGGAACCATATGGGGTGCCAGGAATCAAACCCAGGTTGGCTACCATGTGCAAAAAAAGTACCTACCTGCTGTACTATCACTCTGGCCCCAACTCACTTTTGAAGATCCCAGTATTTTAAAATTTTAGAAGCTGGAGAAATAGTACAGCAGGTAGGTTGTTTAGCTTGCATATGGTCAACCTGGGTTTGATCCCCCAGCATCCCATATGGTCCCCTGAGCACCAACAGGAGTCATTCCTGGGCGTTGCCAGATGTGGCCCTAGAACAAAATTTTTTAATAGAACAGAGAAAGAGAGGAACAAAACGGGTAGAGTAGGAGGAGAAAGGAGGAAGAGGGAAGCATAAAAGGATGATCATGGAAAACCCTATTTTGGTTTGCCATGACCCAGGGCAAGGGCAATCTGACAGATTCATGGGGACATCTTAAAACAATTTGCTTCGGGGCTGTAGAGATAGCACAGTGGGTAGGGCGTTTGCATTGCATGCGGCTGACCCAGGTTCGATTCTCAGCTATCCCATATGGTCCCCTGGGCACCGCCAGGAGTAACTCTTCAGTGCAGAGCCAGGAGTAAACCCTGTGCATCACCGTGTGTGACCCAAAAAAGAAAAAAAAGACAATTTGCTTCACCAGAGCAAGAAAGGTGAAAATGGCCACAAGGTCATTCTTTAACTTTGATGTGGTGGTGGGGGGTGGAGTCAGCTGCAAAATGCGGCTTCTGATTCAGCGGCCATTTCCAGAATGATGAGTATAACCGATGCACCAGTCTCTCTTCACTAAGTGAGTCCTTAAGGCCTCCGCTGTCTCCTATGTGGTGCTGGACAGCTGCTCACCACAGATGGGGAGGAAGCCTTAAATAGTCCTGCTGAACCAATAGCTCCTTCCATTGTGACTTTCAATATCAGGCACCTTATAATCTCAGAAGACCCATGCTGACCCCTTTGTCCGCTGTACTAATGACAACTAATGTTTATTTATTTGTTTTATTTATTTATTTGCTTTTGGGGTTACACCCGGCATTGCACAGGTGTGACTCCTGGCTCTGCACTCAGAAATTACTACTGGAGGTGCTTGGAGAACCATATGGGATGCTGGGGGATCAAACCCAGGTTGGCCACAAGCAAGCTAAACAACGTACTTGCTGTACTATCTCTCTGAACCGGAGTCGGCTGCATGCAAGGCAAATGCCCTACCTGCTGTGCTACTGCTCCAGCCTCAGCTAATGCTTATTTTTTAAAAAAAAATCCCAACATTCATGTAAACAGAACAGGGCACCGAGGAACCTGGGCACATTTGCTTCCTAATTTGTTGTCCATTTTTGGCCTTGTGATTATGCGCGTAGGGGATAACTAATCTGAAGTGTAAAGGAAAGTATCCACGCATGCGTGGCAGGGGAGGGCAGCAAGGCGCCGGGTAAAGTCTGCCCTCATTACTTATTTCCGTCTGGACTGGTTAATTGGCCCTCAGATGGGCAGGCTTGGAGCTGAGCCTGGAAAGAACTCTGGCTCCAAGGTCCTGCCTCCCGTGGTGAGTGGAGGGATTAGCTGGAGTAAGTAAAGTGTCTGGATTTATTAATTCTTTGGCCATTAGACCTGTGTCCTGAGAGTCCGGTGATGTCTTAAGGAACAACCCGCAGCAGAAAGCAAACAAGATGTTTGCCCTCCGGGAGCCTCTGTCTGGCAGGTGAGACAGATATGCATGAATTAAAATAACAAACAAGCAGGATGGTAGAGAGACCATTGAGTCTCCTGGTTGATAACTTCCTCCCCCTTCCCCCATTGACTGTTGAACCCCTCACAGGTAGGACCATGGTACAAAGGGCTCCTCTAGAACACGTGGGCTGCCTCAGTTTGTCTCCTCACCCCCACCGCAGTCTCCTCCCTGGTGTCAGCCCAGAAACTCAGTTCACTCTTTGTGGAGCACTTCCATAGGGTAGATTGATGCTCCAGTACTTCCAGAAGGTGGATTGATGCTCCGGCACTTCCAGAGGGGGGATTGATGCTCCTTTCCCAGGAGGGAGCACTTGCGCTGAGGGCTGAGTCACAAGCAAGGACTGCTTGGATGTGAATGGGGGCAATGCATTTCAGGGAGACACTGCACGGGAAAATGAACTCTGTGCAGCACCAGAAGATGTGTGTGGTATGGAGAGAGTGCAAGGAACTGCAATCAGATCGGCCAAGGTGCCCTTCTTTGTAATTAGGGCAAGGATTTGCATGGTAATCCTAATGCTAAGGGAAGTCTTTGGAAGTTGGCGTGTGTGTGCGAGTGTGCGAGTGTGCGTGTGTGTGTGTGTGCGCGCGCGCGTGCGTTTGTATTGATACTTGATCCAGGTATGAAAAAAAAAATCTCTCGTTCTGGGTGTTGCTTGAATAACAGCTTTTTAACTCAATGCCTGAAGCCATTGCTGAATAAACCATAGTTTATGCAGTCACTCACTGATCATGGTTTGGCGCAATCTTGGAAGATAATTTTACATTAAGAGGGAAATTGACATGCCTCCCTCCCCTCTGAGGGCTGTAGCACTGTAGCACTGTCCTCCCATTGTTCATCGATTTGATCAAGCAGGCACCTGTCACGTCTCCATTGTGAGACTTGTTGGTACATTTTTTGGCATATCGAATACATCACAGGGAGCTTGCCAGGCTCTGCCATGCGGGCGGGATACTCTCAGTAGCGTGCTGGGCTCTCCGAGAGGGATGAGGAACTGAACCTGGGTTGGCTGCATGAAAGGCAAATGCCCTACCCGCTGTGCTATGGCTCCATTCCTCTAAGGGAAATTTGAAATAAATCATAAAGAAATGACCTCTCATGCTTTTGCCACTGGAACCACCCAAATCAGCTGGACCTTCTCTCTCGCTCCTTCCTTCACTCATCACTGTTCCTGAGAAAGCCCTTCCACAGCCTTGTCTTCACTGGGCCCTACTAAGCTCTTGGTAGGAGCTCCATAATCGATTACTTTTCTCATTTACTCACTTCTCCTGAGGGTGCTCCAATATCAGCACTGCCACCAACCTCCGAAGTGTGACAAGGCTGCCTGACTTCACCGTAGTCACACAGCTGGGAAATATCAGGGCTGCGGTTTTAGGTCAGAGCTGTGTGATCACAACACCGGCATGCTCTCCGCTCTATTCTCTGTGTTTTGCTCATCTCTCCTCCGAAGTCACTCTTGCTGGTATTGTGCAACCTGTGTTTTCATCCTCGTGGACTGCTTTTGGGAGAGGTGTAGGGACTGCGGCCCTGGGGTCCTGCAATAGGAGAAATGTGCTTGACTTAGTTTTGGATACAACCTATATGGATAAATGAAAATTTATACCTAGGAGACCAATGGTAGACACGCTAAACATCCAGAGGAAGAGAGGTTCTGGCTAAGCTGATCTAATAGGAGTTTTGCAAATGATAAGACTAGATGGATCCAACATTATCTGGAGGTCAGTGGAATGGGAAGAGCACTATTAAATATGTGACATATTTAATGTCCGGAGTGATAACACAGCAGGTTGGCCACTTGTCTTGCATGCAACTGACCCAGGTTTGATCCCTGGCACCATATATGGTCCTCTGAGCCCACCAGGAGTGATCCCTGAGCATAGAACCAGGAGTCATCCCTGAGCACCAACAGATGTGGCCCATAATAAACAAAATGTAGTGTGGAGCATTTTAACTTTAAATTTTTTTCAAACTGGACAGGATAGGGATGAAGTGCATGCCTTGGATATGTGAGGCTCCAAAGTTTGATCCCTGGCATGACATGACCCCTCATTGCTATCTGAAGTCCCTGGCATCTCTGGAAAGATCTGGTACCACCCATTGGTGGTTTCTCGTGCTGTACCATCTGGCCCGGACTGTGCGGATGGACATCACTGAGAGTGGCCATAGACCTCTGAAGGACCTGGTGAGTCTCCCCAAAATGTCAGTGGGCCCCACAGGTGCCTCATGTGAAGCGGTGTGGATAAAGACGGTCACTTTCTTCTGATCCACCTCTGCCACCTGAGACCCAGGGATTACTAGGTCTTGCCTCACAGAAAATAATTTCAGAAGTAGACAAACAGTGAAGTAAAAACGGATTTTCTTTGGAGATTTTGAAGGGTAGAAGGAAGAGAAAGTGGGAGAGAGAGGAGAGTAACATGCTCAAGAGAGAACCAAGGGTGGATAGACCTCCTACATAGACCTCAGCATTAGACACGGAAGCATTAAAGTGCATATCTCTAGAGGGGAGATGTGGGTGACACATGTGGTCCGCCACATGGGCACAAGCAGCACATGGGCTGGGGCAGCATATGCACGCCCTTCCCTTGTTCAAGGTGGCCTTTACAGGTGGGGCTTCTTCCTAGGTCAAAGTCTGTTGCTAAGGAAGTTGCCTAGGGGCCTCGGAGTGGTGATGGTCTTCTTTGAAATTCCTTTCCTTGTCTTGTTTCTGCAGGAGCTTCTCTGGGTCTGTTGCTGTAGATAGTTGAGGGTCTTTTTAGGCCTTAGGTCCTATTTTTTCAAACTATTTTTTGCAAGGTTTGCTTTTGCTATTGCCTATTGTGCCTACATCACCCACACATTCTGACAAGGGGAGAGCAAGATGAAAGTTCAAGAAGCAGACTTGCACTGTCTGATTCCATAAATTTTATTCAGCATCAGTATCATTTTTTTTTCTTTCCAGTGCTTCCAAGGGTTGAACTCTGAGTCAGGGTCATGGTTATAAACCTAAATTCTGTGTAAAAGAGTTTCAACTTGAGGCACATTAATTTATATATCAGCATAAACAAAAAGGCTGAGCTGAAGACAAGATCTTATCATATAATCTTGTATTTTCAAGTCTGAAATAGGAAGGGCACCTCAGGTTTTTTTTTGGGGGGGTGGCTTATAAGATCTTATTCTTATCCTAATTATATCTTAATTAGAGGCTTTTATTATACAAAGATGTAAACCCTAAGACTAAAAATGAAGGGAGGAGTGGTTTCCAGGACCTGAAGATTTCCGCCCGCCTTTCCCTTGCTTTTTCTAGGTAGTCAAGGAGATTTTGTGCTTCATTTCAAAGTGAGAGATAAAGAAAAGCCCCTTCCCCGGCTTTTCTTTCTTCTATGCTGAAAACAGACTACAGAGAGGAAAAATGCAGCCATCATGCAATTATCTTTATGGTTGGCAGTCAGAAGCAATCTTACCTTGGACTGAAGATGTAAGAGAAACGCGCTCCCTCTGACTCATACATATATTTAAGATTGTAAGAAGATCAATTCCGAATGGGGACTTGGGGGGGCGCGGGGGGAGGGGGCAGTGGTCGATGATCTAATAGGAAATTTGGAGGAGAAGGGACTACATTATGTAGCAAGAAATATCATCTAGGTCGTAGGATGTCTGACTTAAATACAACATTTCTCTTCTTTAGAAATGATGTCATCTAAGAACACATTTTTAAAATTAAAAATATAAATACAAAGCCATTGACATATTTGGAAGACAAGGCATTGAAATCAAAGACTTCTACCTCAGACTTCTCACTGTTCTTCTTCCCAGGGACAACTCCTGTTTGTGGTTTCTTAAGTATTTTCTACTTTTCTGTGTATTGACATTGTAATGGACTGGACTGATGGGCAGGTGGGAGCCATTGGGAGAGAGCACTGTTATCAGGGGAAAAAGTGACAAAGATCTTGTTGACAAAAATCAACAGGTTTGCAAAGGCAAAACAAGATCAGGAAACCTGCTGCGAAAAAGGCACTGGGGGCCCTGGATCTCTGAAATAGGCTATAAATTTGGGCACCAATTGGCATTTGGTGTTGCCTTCTGGACCCCACACTTGTTGATTGTGAGGGAAGCCCCTACATTTAGGGTTTGATGGAAGTTGCTGGAAACTTTTGGCCCTGTCTGTCCTTCCCAGAGATGAACATAAAGTGTTGCAGGTTCAGGCTCCCCACCTCACACAGAAGTTTCTGGATCATTCTTAGTAGTTTAAATCACACTCTACGTTTACTGCCATTGAATTGTATGCTTTAATTTTAATTTTGAAAATAATAAAATATTATTTTTAATTTTTTTAATTGGATCACCTATTTTCCCAGCGGTAGGGCGTTTGCCTTGCACGCAGCCAACATGGCCGACCCGAGTTCGATTCCTCCGCCCGTCTCGGAGAG
>JAOXYA010082429.1:0-11297 GCA_028565675.1 Sorex palustris
CTTCCTTTAACTTTCTGGATGTCTCCTCCATTGATTCTTTGAATTCCTCGAATATCCTCAGCATTTCCTCATGGAATTCTTTATTGGAGAGCTCATATTTGTGGGTATCCCCTGTTGAGGATTCAGGACTCTTTTCTTCATCCTCTCCTCATAGTGGAGATATGCGCTGTATCTTCATGCTGTTGTGGTTGTATAGAGGTAAAACCTTGGAATTCACTAGCACTGTTCCCTCTTATTGTGGGAAAGGATTCTCAATAAGGTCGGTCAATGGTTGTCACCCTTCTCCCCTTCTAGAATATGTCCTTCCTCTCAGACATTATTCTGTGGTTTATGATACGCAATGAGTGAAGCATTGGAGGAGGTGCTCTTTTATATTGGGCTTGTACAGCTTCTGAGGTACACTGGTTTTTTGTTGGAATGGGAGTAGGCCGGTGGATTATTTTTCTATTGTGTTTGAGGCAGCCAGGACGTTTCCACAGAATTAACTGATTAAGGTTGGGATGTGAGTCAAAAGTGCTAGGAGTAGGAAGTATAACTGCGGCTGCCCACCACACAGAAAGCCACGCCCACTTTTAAGGCCACTCCCCCTACCATAGTGGCCACGCCCCCAGCCAGTCCAGATGCTAGTCCATAAACCTGTTGGGGCAGGCAGCGACTAGTTGGGCTGGCGTTTGCTGCGGAAGTGGAGGCAGGTGCCCCAGGCCTGTCCTGGTGGCGGCTGGTGTTCAGGGTCGCGAGTTTAGGTGGAGAGGGGGTGCCAAGCAGGTACAGACCTGCGGGAGGATGGCAACTAGTTGGGCTTAGTTCAATATTTTAAAAGAGAAATGAAAACTAAGTTATTTTAAAATATATATGTTTAAAAATGTTCAAAGGGTAAATAAATTTAAAACCTCAGTACAATTCTCAGTGTATTATGAAGGAGTTTGAGATTTCTCATTTATATCTTTTCATATCTTCCTATTTCTCTTTTCTCATCTTTTCTTCATATAAATGAAGAACTCTTTGACAAGAAATAAAATGTGTTTCAGTATATAAACCAAAGGGGGCAGGGGACACACCTACACACACAGAAAAACAGCGTAACAAGAAAACTCTGTGGCACCCATGGGCTGAATCCTCCAGGAATTCCACGCAGGTTTCCCAAACAGTGTCAGACCAAGTGGAGACTGACAGGAAAATTTACAGGAGCCTCTCACACACAAACCCATGGGTCTGAGCTTTCCCTTCCAACTGTGGGTGAGAGCCCAGAACTAGGGTTCGGATGAGACTGAGTCGTGGCTCTTCCCTTTGCATCCATGGGGATCTTCACTTCGTCGCTAACTTGTGGGGGCACCATTCAGCTAGTCACTGGGTTTGTTCCTGAAGAAGTTGCTTCTGGGGTGGCTGCAGATGGGGGTGTCTGGGAGAGGAGGTGAGTGCCATCTTGAACTGGAAGTGAGATTTAAGTGGAGAGAGCTTCCTGTGGAAGGTATCTGGTGGCCAAGGTTGACAAGTCTTGGGGGCAAGAGCGATAGTACAGAGGGTAGGGCACTTGCCTTGCCTTGCCTCTCCCTGGAATGCCATATGGTTCCCTGAGCCTGCCAGCAGTGATCCCTGGACACAGAGCCAGAAGCAAGCCCTGAGCACCACTGAGTGTGGCTCCAAAACAAAAATCATCACAAAAACCCGGTTGGCATAATGGAATACTATGCAGCAGTAAGGAATGGTGAAATTATGCAATTTGGTACAACATGGATGGAATTGGAAAATATCATGTTAAGTGAAGTATACCAGATGATGGATAAGAACAGGATGATATCACATATACATGATATTTAAAGTAATTGGATGAGGAAATTCAATGGTTAAAAGAAAAATGCCTAGATCACCTTTCGTCCCAAAGTATAGGAAGGAGAAGGAAAGATAATGAGGGGAGAGAGGCAGATGAGAAGCAACAGAGGGCAAGGGTCAAGGTGCCTCGGTGGTGCTAAGGAATGATAGAGCTAATTTTCCAAAGCACAGAGTCAACAATACTGAAATCATGAGACCAAAACTTTAATAAACAAATGTTTAAAGATGCTTTGCTAATCTCAGATAGAGAAGAAACCATAGAGGATGTAGAGGATGCTTGGAGGACCTGCTCAGGATGGGAGATGTGTGCTGAAAGTAGACTATAGACAAACATGATGGCCACTTAATACCTGAATTGTGGACCACCCTAAAGGATAGACAGAGTAAAAAGTAATGTGCCTGCCACAGAGGTCGGGGTGGAGGTAGGTGGGGCGGGGAGGGATACTGTTAACATTGGTGGTGAAGAATGGGCACTGGTGGAGGGATGGGTACTCCATCATTGTATGACTGAAACCTAAGCACGGAAATTTTTAAGTCTGTAACTGTATTTCATAGTGATTCATTAAAAAAATTTTAAATAATAAAATAATAATAAAATAAAAAAATAAAAAATAAACCAGGTTGGCAAGTCTTGGAGAAGCTAGGATTCTTGGTACTGAGCCTTAAAGTTCTCACGAATTGAGACACTTGGTGTCTCTTCCTTCACAAGACTCTTGCTGAAACTCACTGGGTGTTTCTAGAATTTCTAGAATATTTTGGCAGATGACCACTACCCCATGCAGTGTAGGATCTGTGAGAAAGGTATATTTCTTCCTCAGTACCATGTACTCCTCTGAGCACTGCTCCAGAGTTGTCCCTGAACACAGTGAGGTGTTGTCCAAAAAAAAGTGGGAATCAGATCTGTCACACACAGCCAGAGGCCAGTCTAAGAAATAGGCTTCATCAATAATGACCCAAACTTCCCTGGATATAGAAACTTATTCATGGTGGAATCATGGTTATAATCACACCCATGTCCCACCTCACCCCACAGACACTGAATGGTAGCTGTATGGAGCATTTTTCTGAAAGAATGGCATGCTGATGTTAGAGAGAATTTACTTCTTTTCATCCAGCATATAAACAGCCCAGCTCTCTAGGCTGGAAACCTCAGAAGGGGGCAGGGGGACGAGCAGATTCCTCTTTCTTTCTTCTAGGCCCAGAGCAACCACACCCAACCTCCTCCAACATGTAACTGACGCAGTTCCACAGCACTTGGACATCTCCTCCATATTTCACAATACTAACAGCCTAGTCGGAAGACAGCAAATCTGAAGGGAAAGTTGCATAGAAATTCACCAAGCTCAGAGAGTGAAAACAGTAAGACAGAAGGCTCAGCCAGCACCAGCTAAGTCAGCAAGTCTTAAGACAATGAGTTCAGGAACACCACTGTGAGATACAACAAATATCACAAATTCACTCTTCTGGGCGGACTTTATGATTATTCCTTTTGCCATGTTGTTATAACAAGAAATGTAACTTAAATTTGATTAAGCCTGCTAATGGGGCAGTCTGGAATGTGGGTGGAAACTGGTGACAATGTGGAGGGAAGGTCACACTGAGGGGATTGGTGTTGAAACATGGAGTATCTTAAACAACAGTATTAAAACAATTTTGTAAATCACAGCATTTACTTTTTTTATTTTTGAAAGAAAGAATTTACTTTTTTCAAGTGAGAAGACATAGGCTTTGAGACTGAGGTTGAGCCTGGGTGAAAGTTGAAATAAAGTCTTTCAACTCCACTGCTCCACAAATATTCTCTGTAGAGAAGCAAATCTACTAATCATTTCAGGTACCCAGTGCTTAGACTGAGAACTCTGCTGGGTAGCCTCCCCACAAGCTCCTCATTTTCAAAAGCCCTGGCAGCCCGCCCATCTCCCACAGTCACTGCCATGCTGATTCACTGGCCAGAACACAGATCCTGACGTCTCTGTACCACATAGCCATGTCACCTCCGGAAGCAAAAAACAGCCAGGAGTCACTCCTGAACACCGCCGGTGTGCCCAAAGACAAAAACAGAGAAAGAACACCAAACAACAGAAAGACACTTACCCAACACCCTTTATCATTTGTGGAATTTGCCCTTTGGGGCATGGGAGGGGAGTCTTTTTGCCTCAGTTTACCCACGCAGGATGAGGGGACTGGAACTATGTGACCCCAGCATGAGAGGTCTGAGGTGCAGAAGTTGCGCAGAACAGAATTAGGTACCCAGTTCGAATCCTGTTTCTGTGCCTCCCTGGCCAAGGACACTGTGGGGAAGTCAGTCCTTTTGGAGTATCAGTTTCTTACAGGAAGAAAGAAATGTCTCCCAGGAAACCTCATCTGAAAGTGAAATCAACACTTGTGGAAAGGCCTGGAGTGAATCATGCTGAGTGAGTCAGAGGGAGACACAGCAACAAAGACAAATCATGCTGAGTGAGTCAGAGAGAGACACAGTGACATAGAAGGATCCCTCACAGATGAGGGAGCCGAAGAAACACAGTGGAGGGTAATAAATGCTCAGAGAGTGAAACAAAGAAGATGAGAACTGGTCTTCAGTAGGACACAAGCAGCTTGAGGGGGCTGAGGGAGCAAGGAACATCTCTGGTGGACGGAAGCGTTCAATACAGAGGAGGTGGTGATGTGAAAGGTGAGGAAACTTTTATCCATTTAACCCTAGCGACAACGGTACTGTAAATCACAGTGCAAAACCTTTTTTTTTTCAAGTGCCTGTCATAGAAGCGGACTGGTGGGTGGGAGGCAAAACGGGGTGAGAGGGAAGCGGGTGGAGGGAAGAGGACACTGGTGAAGGGATCAGTGTTGAAATAGCGTATGCCTGGAACCCAAGCATAAGAAACTTTATAATTTCACGGTGAGTAAAAGTAATAATGAAATAAAGCAGTAAAAAAAATAAGGCATCAGGTAGCATTTCTGCATATTGTCCTTTATCAGACCCACCTGGACTCCTGGGTTGCACATACATATTCTTCACTGGAAAGGGAAGGCCACTGGCATTCAGCCTCTTCCACTTACAATTCTGTATCACTCCCTTTTCTCTTCTCCAGTGCACACTGCCACAATCCAATAAAAAGACCCTCAATCAGCAATGTTTCCTCTTCTTCTCTGCTTTACAGAAGCCTCTGAAACCTCACCGCAGTTATACTGCCAATCAGCTAAGCAGGTTCAGAAAAAGCATTCTTTTCATTCCATGCCTTTATGTAAAAGATAGAGTGAGTGATGAATAGAGATTCAAAGGAATGAAAGAGAAAGGGGGAGCCTGGATGCTTCGTGGCCACAGTGTCCACGAAGTGACCCTCCATGGGGACACAAAAGGGGCGTGCTGCGCAGAGGAGTGAATGAATGCACAAGGAAACTCTGTTGGGAGAGCAACGGCCTGGTGGAGACAGACGCTCATGGAGCTTTCCAGAATGTACTGCAGAACTCAGCATAAGCATAAAGCCAGTGTCAAACCAACACGTAGAGGTTCCGCAGTAAATGGGGGTGGCGCAGCAGCTCTCGGTGCTCAGGACAGCCCATGGGGCCACAGAATGTCTGCGTGAGTGAACGTGGGTGCCTCTTGGATATTCTGGCTCAGGGACAGCACTAGTAAATGAAACAGGCCCGTGTGAGGATGCCAGCGACACGAGCCCCAGTTGTTGGAGTCCCACAGCTCTCTGCACCGTGAGCAGCCACAGAGTGTTGAGGGGGGTGAATGCGGCTCTTCGGGCCCACTGGGCACTACTGTGGAGCATGGGGATGCCCCAGGTCCCCACCATGGGGTCCTGGCGATTTGCTGGCAGGGGGTGACCCCGATGCCATTTTCTCCCCCCACCAGCCCATGCCGCCAGCAGCGTATTATTGAGGGAACCCTGCCTGAGTGCGAACTGTCTGGAGACAGAAGATGGGGGTGTGGCCCAGTCGGGTCCTGCTGGATGGTGGCAGGAGCCTGCCCACAGTGCCCACGCCTTGTACTGTAGCAGCCCTGCACCCACTCATGGTACCTGCCGGTCCACTGCTGCTGTCGCCACCAGGCCCAGGGAGCACAGCACTGCCAGTGGGCCAATCTGGACCCACAGCAGCCTGAGCCGCCCCCAAGCTACTTGAGACCCCAAAATTGCTGCTGTGCTCTGATCAGATTTCAAAAACTCAGCACCAAGTTTCCCAAGAAATTAAACGTCCATAAGCGAGTTATGGGGGATCCACACCCACAAACTACCCCTGGCTCAGCCATACAAGCTCATTTACCAGCTTTACTTCAGAGACCCATAAATAAATTTTGAAAGAGATTAGAAACCACAATCTTCTTGGACCCTGCAAGGCTGTACAAATGGGGTAAGTCAGAGGGGGCAGGTTTGCCAGTGCCTGCCCAAGCAGAGCCCTCAGCAGCCTTTTGCTCCCATAATCCAAAATTGCCACCATGCCCCTGGCCACAATCCTCTGTTCCGGGAAGGTACCTCACTGAGATATTAATCTGCTGAAAATTCAGGTATGAAGATTTTGTGACTGAAATCTTCAGGCTTTTTCAGAGTCAGGATGGGCTACCTCCCCCACTTCCCTATACTCCTCAAAGCACTGGCAGTCACTCCCAGGAACCAACTCCAGCGCCACTATGTAAGCTCTTCCCTCGGCCCTGCTTCAGAGACCCATAAATAAATCTCAAAAGAGGTCAGAAGCTGACATTAAACTCAGACCTTTGCAAGGTTGTACAGACAGGGTACATTGGAGGGGGATGGGTTTGCCAGTGACCACCCAACCAGAGCCCCCAGCACACACTTGCTCCCACAATCCAAAATACCCACCACACCCACAGCCAGACTCCATTATTTCAGAACAGATCTCACAGAGATACTAATCCGCTTGAAAATTCAGGTATGAGGGTTCTGTGACTGAAATCTCCAGGATCTCTTGGGGTTGGGATGGACTACTTCCCCATACCCCCCTGTACCTCCAGAAGCCCTAGCTGTCATGTCCATAACCCAAAGCCATCACTCAGTTGCAAACAATAATGCACAAAAGGAGAGAGAGAGAGAGAGAGAGAGAGAAAGAGACAGAGAGAGCACAAGAAGAAAGGTGCCTGCCACAGAGGTAGATGGGGTGGGGCAAGTAGGGGGAGGTGATAGGTAACTGGAAATATTGGTGATGGGAAATATAAACTGGTGGAGGGATCGGTGTTGGAACATTGTATGACTGAAATTCAATCATGAATAGCTTTGTGATGGTCTATCTCACAGTGATTCAATTTTTTTTTTAAAAAAAAACCCTGATAACACATCTGACTGCACAAACTTCCAAGTTTTTATTTACCAGGAAAAAATAATTGTATATATGTTAGTAAGATACTATACTGACAGATGAACAATGATGGTATATAATAGGAGGTTAAAGGAGTTGATAGGTGGATGGCTGATAGATGATAAAGATGATGGATGATTAGATATTTGGAGGTAAATGACAGACAAACTGATGGAGAGATGGATGGTAGGATATATGTATATATAAGCTGATATGAATAGAAGTAAGGAAGAAATAGGGAGAAAGTAGAAATTAATGGGGGTATAGATCAATGATGGATGCATGGATACATGGATGAATGTGTGGTTGGATGATGCATAGATGAATGATGGATAGATAATGAGTGCAAGAATGGATAGAAGAGAGACATATGAATACACATGAGGGGAGTATGGATGAATAAAAGAGAAATGCATGGATACATAGGTTGGGTGCAAGGACGAATGATGGATGAATGTATTTGTGCATGAATTAATGATAGAATATGGATTCAAGGATATATGGAATATGAATGAATTTATGGATAGTGGATGGATGATGGGTTCTTGGATGCATTTATACATGCATACATGAAAGAATATATGAATGATGGGTGCATCCAATGATGGATGACTGGGTACACAGATGGGTGTGTGGATGGACACATGGAGGAATGATAGGTGTGTGGATGGATGGAAAATGGCTTGCATGGATACATCGATGGTGCAAGGATGAATGCACTTATGCATGGATGGATAAATTATGGGTGCATTTATCCATGTTTGAGTGGGAGATGGGTGCATGGATACATAAACAGTGCATGGATGCCTGCATTTATGTATGGATATATGGATAAATGAATAATGGGTACATGGATGGTGCATGGATGGATGCAATTGTGCATGGATGGATGAACTCAAATGAATGATGGATGGATGTGTGTAGTAACTCAGGATAGATGGAGAGACGAATGACTGGTGTATGGATGTACAGATGATGTGTGCATGGACACATTGATGGTGTATGGATGGATACATTTATGGATAGACGGATGAATAATTAGTGCATTTATGCATGTGCAAATGGATAATGGGTGCATGAATACATGGGCAATGGATGCATTTAAGGATGGTGAATTAATGAGTGCTTGATTGCATTCATGCATGCATATATGGATGATTAGTGTGTGCTATGATAGATGTATGCACACAGAGCGTCTGTGGATGGACACATGGAGGAATAATGGTGAATGGATGGATGGATGTGGTTACTGGTACACATGGATGATGCATGGATGGGTGCATTTATGCGTGGGTTGATGGATAGATGGTGGATGAATCATGCATATATAAGTGGTGATGTGGGCATAGGTACATGGGTGGTGAATAGCTGGGTGCATTTACGCATGCGTGAATTGATGGGTGGTGCATACATTCATGCGTATATGAGTGGATAATAGGTGCATGGATACGTAAGCAATGGATGCACTGATGGTGGATGGATGACAGGGCTTGGATGTATTTATAAATGCGTATACTGATGAGTATATGGATGGTGGTTGCATTCAATGATGGATGCATGGGTACACAGATGGGTATGTGGATGGACAAATGGATGATTGATGGGTATGTAGATGGATGAATGATGGGTTCATGGATACATGGATGGTACATGGATGTATGCATTTATGCATGGATGGATCTATGGTGGGTGAATTTGGCATATACTTGGGTAATGGGTACATGGATGGTGCATGAATGGGTGCATTTATGCATGGTAAATGGATGTGCATGAATGCATGCATTTATACATGGATAGATGATGGATGCAATTTGCATGTATGAGTGGATGATGTGTGTGGATACACACATGGTGCATGGCTGGATGCATTTTTGCATGGATTGGTGGTAGGATGGTTTATGAATTTATACATATACTAGTAGATGATGGATGGATGCGTTTGTGCATGAGTGGGTGGCTGTTTAGTGCATGCATTTGTACATGTATGAGTGGATGATGAATGCATGGATACATGGGCAATGGATGAACTGATGGATGGTGTTTGAATGATGGTTGCTTGGATGCATTCATGCATGCATATATGCATGAATGGATGGGTGACGGACACATGCTATGATGCATGCGTATATATATCGGTATGTGGATGAACATACAGGAATTATGAGTGTGTAGATGGATGATGGGTGCATGAACACATGGATGGTGCATGGATGTGTGCATTTATACGTGGATGGATGGATGATGGATGCATTTATTGGTGTAAAAGTGATGGTGTGTGCATGAATACATGGATTTATGCATGAATGGACGGATGATCGGTGCATTGTACATGTAGGACTGGATGGTGTGTGCATGGCTGGTATGTTTGCATTTGTGCATGCATGTATGCATGCATGGATGTTACATGTATTCATGCATGTACGGGTTAATGATGGGTACATAGATACATGGGCAATTGATGCACTAGTGGATGGTGGATGGATGATGGGGCTTCGATGCATTTATACATGCATATATGGGTGAATTATGAATAGTGGGTACATTCTGGGAAAGATTTATGGGTACACAGATGGGTATGTGAATGAACAAATGGATGATGGATTTGTGGATGGATGATGGGTGAATGGATACATGGATGGTGCATAGATGGATGCATTTATGTGTGGATGGATGAATGGCTGCATTTATGTGTGGACTAGTGGATGGTAGATTCATGGATACGTTGATGGTGCATGGGTGCATGCATTTTTGCATTGATGATCTATGGTGGGTGCGTTTTGCATATACCATTTTGCATGTACCAGTGAATGATGAATACATTGGTGATGCATGGGTTGATGCATTTATGTATGGTAAATGGATGTTTGTGGATGCATGCATTCATGTATGGATGGATTATAGATGCAGCTTTCATGTATGAGTGGGTGATAGGTGCATGGATACATGGATGGCGTGTGGATGGATGTATTTTTGCATGGATCAGTGGGTGGGTGGTGCATGCATTTATGCATGTACTAGTTGATGATGGGTGCAGGATGGATGCATTTGTGCATGGTGTGTGGATGGATGGTGCATGCATTCGTACATATATGAATGGATGATGGGTTCATGGATACATGGACAATGGATGAACTGATGAATTGTGGATGGGTGACTGGTGCTTGGATGCATTTGTAAATGCATATATGAATGAATGGATGAATGATGGGTGAATGCTATGATAAATGCATGGGTATATAGAAGTTTTTGTGGACGACACATGGAAGAATGATGGTGTGTGGATGGATGGATGTGGTTGCAGGTATACATGGATGGTGCATGGATTGGTGCATTTATTTATGTATGAGTGGATGATGCATTCATGGATACATAGTTGGTGCAAGCATGCATGCATTTATCTGTGGATGTATCCATGTGGATGCATTTTGCATGTATGAGTGGTGGTGGAGGTAGCATGGATGCATGTGGGTTGCATGTGGGTTGCATGGCTGCGTGTATTTATGCATGGGTGGATGATGGGTGCATTTTTCATATATGAGTGGATGATGCATGCATAGGTACATGGGCAATGTGTGGATGGATACATTTATGCATGCATTTATGGATGGTGCATGCATTCCTGCATGTACGAGTGTATGATGGGTACATGGTTACATAGGCAATGGATACACTGATGGATGGTGGATAGATGATGGGGCTCGGATGCATTTATACATGCATAAATGGATGAACGTATGAATGATGAGTTCATTCTATGATTGATGCATGACTACACAGATGAGTATGTGAATGGACAAATGGATGATTGATGGGTATGTGGATGTATGGATGACGGGTGCATGGATACATGTATGAAGTATGATGCATGCATTTATGCATGGATGGATCAATGGTGAATGCATGTACAAGTGGGTGATGGCTGCATGGATACATGGATGGTGCCTCGGTGGATGCATTTATGCATGGATGCATGAATTCATAAATGAAAGGGCAGGTGTATGCAATAATGAAGATGAGTGGAGAGATGAGTGAAGGGTGAATGGATGTATGAATATGTGCTTGGAAATATGAATGGTGCATTTATTCATGGATGGAGATGAATGATGAATGCATTTATGCATGTACAAATAAATGTTAGGTGCATGGATACATGGATG
>JAOXYA010082492.1:0-11296 GCA_028565675.1 Sorex palustris
GGTAGCTTGCCGGGCTCTCCGAGAGGAGCGGAGGAATCGAACTCGGGTCAGCCATGTTGGCTGCGTGCAAGGCAAACGCCCTACCGCTGTGCTATAGCAAAGCTAAGTATTTTCCTATCTGTAAACAATTCTATTCCAAGGTAAATAACCAAGAGAAAACATGTCTATACCCACATAAAAGACCTGGATGAGAATATTTATAGCAGTTGTAGTATAATACCCTTAAATGAGAGACACACATCTCCAAAGATAATAGCCCCCTAAATTAAAGACTATCCATCTACAGAGAATGGATAAATAAATGGTGGTATATTCTACAACTGAGAACTCCCACAGGAGTTCTGAGGTGAGACACGCAAAGCATGACTCTATCTGCCTTGGGACTTTGTCTCCTGAGGCACAAGGATGGCTCAAAGAGCTCCTGAGGTCCCTGAGCATGGAACTAAGTCCCATCCCCCTGCCAAGGCCAACCTTACTTTTCACCTGTCAGTATGGGTCAGGGCACTGCAGAAAGTCATTTTTGATTCCAAGGTGCGCCTTGGAAGTCGGTGTTGGCACTAGGTGAGTGGGGGCAGGGGGGGGCATTCAGGATCTCTCGAACCCATGCTGCGGCCATACCACCAGGATCTCCACACTGCATCACAGACCAAGAATGCAGATGCCGAGAAACTCGGAGCTCAAACCTATGACACAACTTATATCTGACCCACGAGCAGTGACATCCCGGTGGAGAGAGAGCTCCCTGGGCCTGAACTCAGGCTTTGAATCCAGAAAATCCCAGGCTAGATCCCTGACACCCCATGGTGCCCCAAATCCTGCCAGGAGCAACCCTTGAGCACAGAACCCCGAAGAGCCCCTGGACACCTATGGGTGTGTCCACAAAATAATAGAAAAAAATGCACAATGTTTTAACCTAAGATCTTGAGTTCCTCTTGGTTCCCACTGGTTTCTATTCAAGAGAACACACGAAGGTAGTCTCACAAATTAGAAATCATTCATGGGATGCAAAGCTGCAGAAGGCAGCTGTGTGGCTCAGGAGGACTAAGGGGACTCCCAAAATCACAGGGCAGATTGCTGTGCACCCATCCACACGGAACCCCAGCCCCCAGGACCCCGGAAAGCTTCCTGTCCGTGGAGAAGCCTGACACCCCGCAGGCTCATTTCTCCAAGGACAGGAAATGTCCTTCTTCCCTCCGCAAAACTCTCAAACTCTGAACCAGGCGAAGTCATTCTCAAGAGAGCGTTCCCTCCCTCCCCACACTTGCATCGACATTCATCCAGAACTCAAAAGAAATTATCTGTCTGCTTAGAGAGAAAGAAGAGGGAACAAAAGAACCTTATTCCCAAAGAGTCGTGCAAAGTGCGACCAGCTGCAGGGAACGAAGAGAGAACAAGGACCCGCTCACGTTGATGGGGAGAGAAGGCAGATGCGGGACACGTGGGGGTGAGGAGATCTGACTTTGCCTCTGAGGGGTGGGAGACATCCCCTCTGCAAGGGCCGCCCAACGTTAAAGCCATCCAGTTCTTGCTGGTCTGTGGTTTATAGAACAACTTGTTTAGGGAATTGCAAGGGTTCAAAGGTGGACAAAACATTGGCTCTGGATTACAGAAACCAACATGCCAAAGGAGAGAAATGGGCGGGGGGGGGGGGGAGAGAACAACAAAGAGGTAACCAGGGGCAAGGCCAAGGGTCTTAGTGTTGCTGGTGTGTAGAGGCAAAGTATCTGGTTGTAGACAACCCCCTACATCCAACACAATAGACAACATGGGACCCAGATTCCAATAATCAATTTAGAAATATATATTCTGGTGGTGGGAAGGTGTAATGGTGGTGGGATTGTTGTTCAAATATTGAATGTAACCAAATATAGTGAACTACTTTAAAAAATGAAAATTAAAAAAAAAAGAATGTGTCTTCAAGGAGTTGGGATGGGAGGCGGAAGAAATGGGGTCATGAGGTGGTGGGATGAGAGGTGGGAACACTGTATGCCTGAAACCCAACTGTAAACAGCTTTGCAAATCATGGTGTCTCAGTGAAACATTAATAATAACAACAATAACAAAGCCCTTGAGGGCACTCCAGGCATCCATGGAAACTTGTTCTCCTTGAAAGGTGGAATTATGAGGCCAGAGCCATGTAGGGAAATCTCCACGACCTGTGGATTCTTGCTTCAGATGCAAAAGGAATGAGGCAAACCAGCTGGACTTTACAATCGGGTTTTATTTCTCAAGCCACGGGGACACAACTCTCCCTGTGGGAGATGCAGAAGTTCAGAAAGGAAAATAGTACTTCTGCCCCCAACTTACTTCACCTTCACCTCCAAGCTGGGTGTTCCTTGCAGTGACTAAGGGTCCCCCCCGCCCCGTTACCGCCTCTGCTGCCAGTCCCCATGGAATCAGCTGGGAAAGGGAACAAGAACCACTGAGATTCGAGTCTCCCAGTTTGATTCCCTGTCCTTCGAGTTGTGGGGGTGACAGGGAGAAATAAACAGGATTCCCAAAAGGATCCTTGTTTTCCTCTGCCCACAGCCGGGCACAATAGTGGTCAAAGCTGCTCTGCATGTTGAAGAAGTGAAACTCCAGGGAAGTGTCCAGGGATGAGGAAATGCATTAATGACTAAACCTAAGTGGCATCAGCAGCCAACAGGATTGCTAACGGTCACTCCCTGGCAGGCAGGAAGATAGCACCAAGAGCAGAGCTCAGTTTGTCAGAGCCAGAAGGACTTGGAGTCGGGCCTGGGGTAACAGCACTTAGAAATGCTGATCAGGGACTGGGCAGGGAGTGGCACTTGTCTGGCTCTCAGGCCCACAGCCAGGAGCTGTATGGCAAGTCCCACTCGGCTGACTTAGATGTGACCTGCACACAAACACGCACACGCGCGTGCGCGCACACACACACACACACACACACACACTTTAGTACTGGGGCATTAAAACCCCATCCACCCATTGCCAGCTTTTATGCAAATACTTTCCTACAGTGCTCCTGTGGGATATATACATGGATCTAATATACTTATTGCCTAAGGAGTGTGGAGGAGGGAAACTGAGGCAGCAAAATGGGATTTATCTTTCCCTGACCCCAAATCGGGTCTTTTTCCCAGACAGGGAGTGTCAGAAAGCCAGCCTGCTGCTCTCCATGGGCGTCTCAAAGTTCTGCTGGATAAAAAAAAAAAAGTACCAGAGAGAAGGATGCAGCTTGGTCACCCCATGCCAGGCCTTGCAGGTCTGAGACTCTGGATTTGATGCCCAGCTTCACCACACAGGCTGAGTGTGGCCCTGGCAGCACTGACCTGAGGTCAGGACCACCACAAAGGGCACATCTCTTATACATATTTTTTAATTTAAAAAATGTGATTCAAGATTTGTGATTTACAAAGTTAATGATAGTTGCATTTCTAGGCATATATTATTTCAACTAATTCCACAACCAGGGTCAGCTTCTCTCTATCACTCTTCCCATATTCTCTCCCTACCTCAACCTCCACCCTGTCCCCTGACTATCAACATGACAGGCACATGACAAAGTTCCCGTGACTGAGGCTTAGAGCTCATGTTTTCGTGCTGTTGAGTCTGTGTTTTGGGTATATGGCTAAACCACTCACCCAAATCATCAGGATTACTGGAGCCCTGAGGCCTGTTCACCCATGACCTCCATTCTCTTCTTCCCCCTGCCCCCTTCCCTTGGTTTTTTTCCTTCTCTGTCCATCCCTCCAAACACTGAGGTCAAGGGTGACCTAGCCTTCCCCCCCACCACACACCTTTACCACAACACATTCCCTCATCCGGTAGTCTGTATACCGCAGATAAATGAGAACATCCTGCTTGTCTTTCCTCTTCTGGCTTACTTCACTCAACATAATGTCTTCCCATTCCAACCAGGTGGCAGCATATTGCTGGGGAAGATCACACTGAGTGAAGAAAGCCAGAAACAGGGTGTGTCTGACAGCTTCCACGACCAACCCAATCCTCCCATTTCAAATGCAGCTTTTGGGTTCACCCCAGAGCACTTGAAAAATGAGCTTTCACCCCCCACTCCTGTTGACCCTCGTTTCCTCTCTGAAATCAGTGGATTGGTTTTTTTTTGTGTGTGTGTGGCAGGGCTCACAATGACACTGCAGCTGTTCCCCAATTGCTTGGCAGCCCCTGGCTCCCGCAGCCAGATGTAGTAGTCCCGATTCCTTGTCCTGGGTCCTTTCGGGAGAGAATGGCATGCCTGGGTTGGGACTGCAAGGAGGAGCAGAGGAGTTTGTGCTCCTTCAGAACCCTGTCCCTCGGATCTCGGGATCTCCAGATCTCGGACTTGCCAGGAGAGGCTTGACCTTTGTCTGCCAAACAGAACAGATTTGCCAGCACCCTCGGCTCAATTTAGAGGCACATGGGAACTTTGATCGCCGGCAGGCTGAGCAGCAGAAGAGCATGTAAGCAGGAATGAAAATGCAAACGTGCAGTCTCTCCCAAGGAAATAGGGTACATGGGGAGTGGGCAGGTATCAGTGGACATTGTCTTCCATGCTGCCTGCATCCACTTTGGCTGAGCCCTCCACCCGCAGATGGGAAAATAAACACACCTCTTTCACCCAAGCTTCCATTCCGAAGCAGCTGCCCTTTGATGATGTGAGAAGAGAGTGAACATGGAAGGCCCTTTGCTAACCTCTATCAGGCGGACTGCAAATTCCGTGAAATCACAGGTTACTCAAACCTTCCTGAGAAGATGGTCACAAAGAAGCCCAGTGATCAGAACCATCATCTGCATTGCGAGAGTTCTGTGCAGTGTAAAATCTGAGGGCAGACATAAAAAACATAGGTCCTGGCAGATCGATGTTCTCAGACTCTGAATTTCTGGGAAAGCTGGAAGACATTGTCTGAATCCCCATCACCAGCAGAGGCTGCCTGAAATCCACCTCGGAATGGTTCCCTCTTTACAACACAGATGTCCTGGAGAACTGCGCAGGTGGATGCCACTGGGGGTCCTCACATGAGAGGACAGACTTCCCTCTTCGTGGTGGTGTCATGACCGGGCCTTGCATACTTGGCTGTGCCCACAGAGATTGCACACTAGCTTGTGGTGCTCCAACATTGCATTGTGCCACTCACCAGGCCACACACATGTTGAAGCTGAGGGTATCACAACGGCTGTGCTCCTGAGATGGCATGTGGGCCAGTGCTGGGCATCAAATTTGCAATCTCTAGCATGCAGTGCAGGTGCTCCACACCGCTGAGCCGCATCATCAGGCCTGAGAGGAAGAATTTTTTTCTTTTGCTTTTTGGGTCACACCTGGCAATGTACAGGAGTTACTCCTGGTTCTGTGCTCAGGAATTACTCCTGGCAGTGCTCAGGGGACCATATGGGGTGCTGGGAATCGAACATTTGCATTTCAGGCAAATGCCCTACCCACTGTGCTATCGCTCCAGCCCCGAGGGGAGGAATTTTTCAGACAAGAACCCAGGAAGGAGGGTTGGAGTGAGGGAGATGGCACATTTGGACATGGAACCCTTGACTCGCTTTAAAATGATGGAGCGGGCCAGCAACATAGTGGATAAGGCACTTGTCTTGCATCGCACTGACCTTGGTTTGAAACCCCAGCACCATAAGGGGTCACTTCTAAAGTAACTGAGTCAGGAACATCCCCTGAGGAACAACTGGGTGTGGCTTTCCTAAAGCTGGAATAAAATAAGTTAAAAGCAAATAAAGTTACGTAGACACATTACAGATATCTCATGCACTTTGAGACCTGAAATAGTCACCAAATTCAATTTCTGAAGCTTAAGAGGGACAATGAACTCTGCATGTTAGGCTGGAAATGAAAGCCAGGCTTCCAGACCTGTGTCTGGGCTAAGAAAAGCTCGTCTCCCTGCCTGGGGCTCTGGCCCAGCACAAGCTTCTTGTCTGAGACAAGATTGGTCAGACATAGGAAAGCAGGAATTCTCCAAACAAACTGGAGCCCTGCCGCTTGCTTGACAACTTCTCTCTTTCTCTGTCTGTCTCTCTCCCCCATCTTTTCTCTCAGAGGAGCCAGATAAAATAAATTTTTAAAAATCTCAAAAAAAGAGCATCATGGCAAAGTACTAAAGGGGTCCAGCGAGCCTCCAAATTCACACTAGCAAGTGAAAGGAACAAAGTGGAAATAAAACACTGATGGTCAAATGGAAGGGAGTGAAAGAGAAAAAAAAAAGAAAGAAAAAGGACGCACAGTAGGAACTACAAGATAGGATGGTCAACCTAAAGCCAAATAGAATAGTAATCAGAACACATGGGAATGACTGAAACCCACTAAAAGCTGGAGCCTTTCAAATTGAACTTAAACCTACAGGCAGTTTATAACAGACATATCTGAAAACGAATAAGAAAATAGCTAAAAAGTAAATGTTGGTGGGGCTGGAGCAATAGCACAGTGCATAGGGTGTTTGCCTTGCATGCAGCTGACCCGGGTTCGATTCCCAGCATCCCATATGATCCCCTGGGCACCACCGGGGTAATTCCTGAGTGCAGAGCCAAGAGAAACCCCTGTGCATCCCTGGGTATGACCCCCACCCCCGCAAAAAAAAAAAAAAGTAAATGTGGAGAAAGATGTTGTACCATACTGAAATCCAACTAACTGGAATTTCAGTTGAGAAACCTAAACAGCCAGGGTTGGGGATGGCTTAGCCATCTACCATCAGGAGCTGGAGCACAAGCCTTGTGCACACAAAGCCCCAAATTCAGTCCCTGGCACCAGCGTTCAATCCCCGTCCCCAACATGGCCTGGGTGATCCTGGTGGAACTTCGGCCCTTAAGCTCAGAACTTCCCTGATCCTGGAACTTCCTGCTACACCCACTAAGAGACAGGAAGGGGCTTCAGAGAGAGGAGAAGCAGGCCACAAGGTGGCAGATCCCAGGGCGATTCTGACTCCTGTGTTCTTGGACCTCGGGGTTAAGTTGCTGGCCCACTCCACCGCCAGCAACTTCTGGAGAACTATGCAGCACTGGGGCAAGTGTACCCTATGCTCAATAGTCCCCCAAGCTATGTAAAGTAGAGGTTCTTATTGGTATTCCCATTGCACAGAACAGGTCATTGAGGCTCAGAACAATTCAGGGACTTGAAACCAGAGAGAGAGAGAGAGAGAGAGAGAGAGAGAGAGAGAGAGAGAAACTGGGGGTGGGGTTGGAGGGTGATGGGAGGGAAACTGAGTACACTGGTGGAGGGATGGGTGTTGGTACACTGTATGACTGAAAACAAATCATAAACAGCTTTGTAAGGGTCTATCTCACAGTAATTGAATAAAAAAATATTTTTTGAATCTTAACAAAAAGAAATTCAAGGACTTGTCTGCAACTGCATCGCTTAATGAGTGACAGAGTTAGGATGGGATCAGGATTTCATCTAAATGATCTGAACCATGGCAGGACTCGAGTCTCAGCCACTGAGGTGCAGGCGCTTACCAGGCTCAGCATCACAGCAGTCGGTCCCTCGCCAGGACTGACTCAGCATCATAGCACTTGGTCCCTCAAATACTCAGTTCCTCAGACTCAGGCCCGAGTCAGCACAGGCTTTTAGTCCACATGCTTCCTCCAACACCCCTACCCCACACCCAGGCAGCAGGGGAGGCACAGAGAAGCAGCTTGTCCTTCCCCAGCACCGAGTCCTACACTGCCCCATCCATAGAAGGCCTTGGATGTTTTATTATGCGGAACTAAATGGGCTGGTGGAAAGAAGCCGGGTTTTGCCACGCCCCAGCCCACTCAGGCAAGTGACACACATGAGTCATGCGTTTTCTCAACTCTGTTCACACTGGTCAGTCGCTTCGTGGACCAGGTCTGCTACCTACAGCCGTGATGTCTGGCCCTGGCTGCCCCCAGCTCCCCACACCCCTCATCATTCCTTACAGCAGACAACTCCTGAGGGGTGTCCAAGGCAGGGGGATAGGAAATGAGGAGGATTAAAATATTTATTTTAAATATTTATTATCTTAATATTCTCCTTTGGTTGGAACAATAGCACAGCAAGTAGGGTTTGCCTAGCATGCCGCTGACCGGGGTTTGATTCCTTCATCGCTCTAGGAGAGCCTGGTAAGCTACCAAGAGTATCCTGCCCCTTCAGCAGAGCTCCCTGTGGTGTATTCCATATGCCAAAACCAGTAACAAGTCTCACAATGAGACGTTACTGGTGCTCACTTGAGCAAATTGATGAACAAAGGGAGGACAGTGCTACAGTGCTACTCTTCTTTAGAAATTTATAACATTTCTTTGCAAAATATGGCCAGATACACTGCTTTGCATAAATAAATAGGTTGAATATTTAGCAGCTTATTGTTATGTCAAGTGAACAATTATGAATTATTTATTAACAATTTATGAATAGTTAGTGTATCTTAACCATTTTAACCATTTATATTTTATGATTATGCTTAACTATTATTTTTCAAACTAGAGAGCCAAACTATTCTTACTATTTTATATAAAAACCATTGAATTAAAATATAATGATTCACATTAGAGTTAATGAAACATTTAAATGTTATCTAAAAACACTAATGCTAAATTTGGTCACTAATTTTCATTGTAATGAACATTAAAACATTATTCTGATAATAAAGAATATTTATCCTGTCATGAACTCCACTGTGCTATACTTACAAAATTTAGTCTTTGCCTTCAGAGAGCTTGCATCTTAAAATATTTAAATAAAAAGTGGTCATAGAATCCATTTAATATATTTGTGTTTTACAGTTGGCTGGAGTGATAGCATAGTGGGTAGGGTGTTTGCCTTGCATGCAGCCAACATGGCTGACCCGGGTTCAATTCCTCCGCCCCTCTCTGAGAGTTCAGCAAGCTACCGAGAGTATCTCACCCCCACAGCAAAGCCTGGCAAGTTCCCCGTGACATATTTGATATGCCAAACACAGTAACAATTGTCACAATGGAGACTTAACTGAGCCCGTTAGAGCAAATCGATGAACAACAAGAGAACAGTGAAAGTGACAGTGTTTTACAGCAGATAAAATAGAAAACCAACTGGATCTTAGTTACTTAAGATCATATAAATAGTGCTAAAGATCACTAATCATCATATGTTAATATTTTCTTCAGCTAAAATCTATTTCTTTCTAAAAGCTGGCTGTTACAAACTCCTGTTATAATTAATTCTGACAGAAAATATATTATACATACCATCTATAACACTTACAGAGTCTATATACTAAATTTGGGGGAGGAGAGATGATACAAGGATTAAAGAGATTCACTTACCCTGCATGTAAGGGTAAGTACCAGCCCTACATATGTTCTCTGAGCACCATCAGGAGCCAGCCCGAATTCAGAACCAGAAATAGCCCCTGAACAGTACTGGGTGTGCCCCCAAGCCCTAAGAAAATACAACAGTTAAAAAGAAACTTTTAAGTAAGATATATACGTCTGTCTGTCTGTCTATCTAACACTTCTTGTGAAGTATTATCAAATTATACTGAGTAATGAATAGTGACTTTCTGTGGGGTGTCAGAAGGTTGTGACAAACCTGGCATGCTCAGGGCTTACCCTGGCAGGCTCATGGGACCACATAGGGCATCAGGGATGGAACCTAGGTCAGCTGCATGCAAAGCAAGTGACCTATCCATTGTATCATCTCTCTGACCCTGAATGGTGACTTTTTGAACTACAAAGTATTTTAGGTAAGATATTTTATATTTTTCTTCCAAAAATGGAACTGCTTCAATGTTGGTTCTTTAAAATGCAAAATCAAAGTGACTCATAAATTTGTTGTAAATATAAATAAAATTGCTCATTTCCAAATATTTGAGAAGGATGTTACCAATATTTTTACAAAGAACTTGAATTATTACTAGAGAACATTTAGAACTTTTGCATTGGAAATTTATTAGAGATTGTGAATATTATATCAATATAAAATAGCATTTCTTAGTCTTTCTTGGAAGATCTGATTTTGCAATATATTTCTATACTTATACATCATAAAATTATACCTGATTTCTTCTTTTTTATAACTACATAGTAGCAGACACAGAGTGATCTCTCTTATGCAAGGGATGTACAGAAACATTGTGAGGGAATAACAAATGACCAAAAGCAGCAGAATCTGAAACCTCATTTACAAAATTAAGCTTGCTATGGTAGGGGACAGATATCTGATTGCAGTTTGGGGTGGAGTTAGACAATTGTGGAGCAAGTGGACAGTGGTGGATAGTATATGACTGGACAATTGTGTTCATCAAACACTGTTATTAGTAGTATTGTAAATCATGTTCTCTCAAATAAAATTTTAATTATAAAATCTATTAAACTCTGTAACACATATATCGTTATGTATATACATATATCCAGTGTATACATATATACATATATAGAGAGAGAATTCTCTGCTGAACTAGTTCTTCATGCTTTAACTCAAAGGTAATTTAGAATAACAATTTTTTTCTTACAGTTACATTTCCAGGTAGTGTACCAGGCTTTCCAAGAGGGGTGGAAGAATCTAACCTGGGTCACCCCAGTCAGCAGAGTGTAAGGCAAATGTCCTACCCTCTGTGCTGTCGCTCACACAGCGGTAGGGGTTTGCCTTGTGCACGGCTGGGCTGGCCAAGCAAAGTTTGATTCCTTCGCCCCTCTCAGAGAGCCCGGCAAGCTACCAAGAGTATTCAATCCACACGGCAAAGCCTTGCAAGCTACCTGTGATGTATTCAATGCGCCAAACACAGTAACAAGTCTCCCAGTGGAGATGTTACTGGGCCTGCTGGATCAAATTGATGAACGGGAGGTCAATGCTACAGGACAGTGCTACAAATTTGTTAGTATATTACATTTGATAATATTAAATTCATTTACTTAAGCTTGTCTCTCTTCTATAATTACTTTATTAACAAAATTTCCCAATTTAATTGCTAAAGTGAATAAAATAATGTGTAGTTTTTTAAAAATGTGTAATTATCCATATTAATCACCATAAAAGACTATTGGAGTTCTCCATTAACTATCATATGAGGAATCTATTAAATGGCTAAAATAGAATGAAATATAATGATATAGAAAGATACTTGAAAATGTCTTAGATCACTGGCGTTTTTTATATTTTCTTCTATATATCTTGTATATATATACATATATAAAACTCTTACTCAATATCATGATACTTGAAATAATTTGAAATTGAGGCATAATTTATTATTTAATAAACATAAAAACTCTTGATTTCTAGAATACATGATGGGATGGTGTTTTAACATTTACTGCATAAAAAGTAAATTATTAAGGTCAGGAATTTTAACTTTTTGTCTGGAGTCTAAAGCATCAATACAAAAACATTCTC
>JAOXYA010082522.1:0-11295 GCA_028565675.1 Sorex palustris
CCCTCCCTCCCTTCCTTCCTTCCTTCCTTCCTTCCTTCCTTCCTTCCTTCCTTCCTTCCTTCCTTCCTTCCTTCCTCTGTCCCTCACTCCCTCTCTTTATTCCTTCCTCCTTTTTGTGCGGGGGGGGGGCTCCCAAATAATGGCTCAAAGCACCTGGGGGTAACTTCTGGCAATACTGATCCAACTGGGTTGGTGTTTCAATGCTAAGGTCTCACAATGCAGTATTGCTTAGGCACCGTGGTACCGAAATCCATCAGATTTCCCCACCCTGGCTGGGTGTCTCCAGAGACCACCCTGGCAATGCTTAGGAGATCATCTATCTAGTGTTGGCAATTGAAACCTGCTCACTATATTTGGGCATGTGCCCTCAGCCCTGTATTATTTCCTCACCCTTCTCAATATTTTTATTTATAGTAACTATTTTTTGAGCTTATCATTTACCGATAATTTATATGCATTGAGGGGTTTGATTTGTGTTATAGTAACTCAAAATATACAAAGTACCATGAAGCACTTGAAAATATCCCACATTTCTGGCTATCTTTAAATGATCTATATATGATCCACTCTCATTTAAAAACATATTTAAAAATTACTTTTATATTGAATCACTGTGACATAGTTACAAAGTTGTTCATGATTGGTTTTCAGTCATGAACACCCATCCCTTCACCAATGTACATCTGTGTCCCCAGTTTCCCTCCCACCACCCCACACCCACTCCAGCATGCTCTGTGGCCTCCATCCCTCTCCCCCCCACCTCCTTTTGGGCACTATGGTTTGTAATACCAGTACACATCAGTTCTTGAGTGCTGAAGTTCAGCTATGGTCAACTCATTTTCATAACAGCATAGTTTTGTTTTTCTACTGGTTCTGAATCATTGATTTCTCCCCCCCTCCACAAACACACCTGTGTTGAAATTAAAAATGCATTTGTGTAAAGGAAATGCTGAAAAGCAGATGAAAAGAAAACACACATTTATATAATTGCTTCTTAGTATATACTGAAATTGTAATAGTAAATACTAATTAGAGTAGGTGCACTTTGGGACACTGTATGGCAGAGGCTTCCTGTGGCAAAGCAGTGAGAGGCAGAGCCGGGAGCTAAAGGAGTTTGCCAGCTTCAGCCCATTGCAGGAAGTCATAGATGGTGAAATAGCAACTCTGATTAATTAGCCGTGGCTGCTGGCTGCTGGCTGCTGGCCTTGAGAACTCCAAGTCTGAGTTCGGCTCAGCAGGAAGGAATGCAACCCTTGACCGTGCTGTCTGACCCAGGCTGGAAAGAGGCGGGGTGCTGAATGTGCCAGGGATTTTATATCCCTCTCCTAGGACAGGATGCAGGTTTAGCACTTTTCCAGCTATTCTTCTAAATAGATTTTTTTTTTTTGGTCGTTGGACTCTTGGATTTGTCAGCTGCTTAATACCTCCATCTTTCTAACTATTTAACAATGGCTGTTTTTATTGCAATAGGAATGTGATGATAAGTATGATAGGTGGTTTTAATTGATTCTTTCTTAGATTTCTTCTGTTCTTATTGAAATAAAATCATATTCTACCATTCAATTCGGTCTACTGCTCACATCTCCCAGGCTGATCCCCTTTCATTCAAATCTACAAAGTGACATTGAGACTCAGCAGGCCTCTCTGAGTTCTCTCTTACTGAACTGCAAATTAGATTCAGTTACTTATGTTCACATGTTCTGTACGTTTATGCGTCATTTTTGGATTTTGAATTTTCGATGTAGACGTTACAATCTGTGTGACTTAGTTGTCTGTTTTTGCTCACAATACATCAGCAATATACTGAGTTGATTTATTAATCAGAAGACATATCTTTTCACAGTTGGCAGTTTGGGACAGATCCAATGTAACTTTGAGAGAGGTTCAGATTTTTAGACACAAAAGAATGTGGAAATATGGGGCTCTTTCTCTTCTTTTTCTTGAAATTCCTCTTTTTGTCCTGCTTCCGAAGGTGGAGGAGAAGACAAAAGATAGAACTGGCACATTCTAGTCTAGTCTAATCTAGATAACTAACATTTGCATTTTTACAAGTCCTGGCACTTCCATCCAGACTAAGTTCCTGTGCCAAGGGCTGAGATTGTTTCCTTTGGCACTGCATCCACCTTTAAGACTTCTGGAAAACCTGCTGATGAACCAGGTTCTACTCTTGCCTATTCTAATTCTCCATGTCTGTGTCCAGAGCCTGCCTTCAGTAGCCACAAATCAATATTCAACCCTTCCTAATGAAAAGGAAAATCTCAAAATTTGCATAGTAGGTCATTTTCTTAGCTTATTCCAAGAGTTGTTTCTTAAATTTAAATACACCTCAGAGTCATCTATAGGACATATAAAATTAAGATTGCTGGCCACAGGCTCAAATCTCAGAGTTTGTATGCCTGGGGTGGGCATGGAGAATTTGCATTCTATCAAGTTCTCAGGTTGTTGATGCCACTGTTCTAGGGACTACTCCCATGAACCATTGCACAATGTTTCCCTTTTCCCTCATTTCAAGTCTCATCAAACTGAGGTGGAATTTGTGTAGGTGTAAAAATAGTTGTCCTCGAATTGATCTTTGTGTATCCAAATAGTTGTTTTAGTCATTTGCAAATGGGCTAGAGCGATAGCACAGCAGGTAGGATGTTTGCCTTGCATGCAGCCAACATGGCCGACCCGAGTTCAATTCCTCCACCTCTTTCAGAGAGCCCGCAAGCTACTGAGAGTACCTCGCCCACCCAGCAAAGCCTGGCAAGTTACCCGTGACATATTCAATATGCCAAACACAGTAACAACAAAGTCTCATGATGGAGACATTACTGAGCCTGCTCAAGCAAATCTATGAACAACGGGAGGACAGTGACAGTGACAGTCATTTGCAATGTGTGCAAATCTCCCTACGTGGAAAGTAAAATGGGAACTTTCAGCAATGATTCTCCTGGTGCTCTTTAATTGTTTCCATCACTCCTCCAACACCTCCTTCCTACCAAGTCCTCCTTTCTACCACCTTTATTCATTTTTTGTCCTCTACCACTCCCACCCCCAACAAAAACAAATTAAACAAAAAGTCAAGCCACAGATTCTAGAACAAATAGTACCATAAAGGTATGAGACTCTAGAGAGCCTCATTTCAAAAGGAAATCCATGAATAGGAAATAGGAGAGAACCTCTTTCTCTTTGGTGTCTTAAAGAATTCCACTCCTAGAAAATCCATCTCTGATAACTGATGTGCCAAAATAGGTAGCCTTAGGCTTAAACCTGTCTAGACACTAGCTTAGGTGAGGATGCAGGAAATACTGTCTCATTTGGTTACTCATGGGAAAAGTTCCTGGTCACACCCAGAGAAGTGCCTCCTGTCAGAATTTCTTTCTCCAAGAAACTGAGAGCAAGGGAATATAGAAATGAACAAAAGATGCCAAGGTAGTCCTAGCCTTTGTTTACAATTACTGATTCAGTTTGCATCAGTCACCACAATTTACACATCAATATGTCTAATTTCTCCATAGCTCTCTGAGTCTTCTTCAATGCCACACCCCTGACTGGGAACCTTGATTCTTCTCCCCTAGTCAGCCAATTCTCACCCTTCATTATTCAGCACTTGTTGAAATCATGGATTCTACTCTGAATGCTTTGTTATATCACTGGGGGATAAAGTGGCCCTTATTCTTCTTTTATTTCTTCTTCTTTTTCTTCATCTTCTTTTTCTGTTTCTTCTCCTCTTCTACTTCCCCTTCTTCTTTTTCTTCTACTTCTTCTTCCTCTTTTTCTTCTTCTTCTTCTTCTTCTTCTTCTTTGTCTTCTTATTCTTCTCTTCATCATCATCTTCTTCTCTTTTCTATTTCTTCTCCTATTCTACTTCCACTTCTTCCTCTTCTTCCTCTTCTTCTTCTTCTTCGTCTTCTCCTTCTTCTTCTTCTTCATCTTCATCTTCTTATGCTTCTCTTCTTCTTCTTCTTCTACTTATTCTTCTCTTCTACTTTGTATTCTCCTTCTTCTCCTTCTTCTTCTTCTTCTTATTCTCCTTCATCTCGTTCATTTTCTACTACTTCTTTTCTTGTCCTCCTCTTTCGTCGTCTTCATCATCCTCTTGTTCTTTTTTGTCTTATTCTTCTTTTATTTCTTCTTCTTCTTCTTCTTTTTCTTCTTCTTCTTCGTCTTCTTCTTTTTCTATTTCTTCTCCTCTTCTACTTCCCCTTCTTCTTCTTCTTCTTCTTCTTCTCCTTCTTATTCCTCTTTTTCTTCTTCTTCTTCTTCATCTCCTTCTTTTCGTCCTTCTACCTGTTCTTCGTCCTCTTCTTCTTCTTATTCTTCTTCTTCTCCTTCTCCTTCTTCTTCATCTTCTTCTTCGTCGTCTTCTTCTTCTTCTACTTCTTCTTCTTCTTCTTCTTCTTCTCATTCTTCTTTTTCTTCCTCTTGTTCTTCTTCTTCTTCTTCTCTTCTTCTTCTTCTTCTTCATATTCTTCTTCTTCTTTATCATCTCCTTCCTCTTCCAATTCCCCTAATTCTTCTACAACTTCTTCTCATATTTCTACATTTCCGTGTCCACTCTTTTTCTTCCTCATTTTCTTCATCTTCTTCGGCTTATTTTTCTTCATCTTTTCCATCTTATTCTTCTTCTTCTTCTCTTCTTCTTCTTCTTCTTCTTCTTCTTCTTCTTCTACTTCTTCTTCTTCTTCTTCCTCTTCTTCTTCTCCTCCTCCTCCTCCTCCTTCTTCTTCTTCATCTTCTTCTTCTTCCTCTTCTTCGTCTTCCTCTTGTTCTTCTTCTACTTCTCCTTCTTCTTCTTCTTCTTCTTCTTCTTCTCCCTCTCCTTCTCCTCCTTCTTGTTCTTGTTCTTGTTCTTCTTCTTCTTCTTCTACGTCTCCTTCTCCTTCTTCTTCATCTTCTTCTTTTTTTTCTTCTTCTTCTCCTCCTTCACGTTCTTCTTCTAGTACTTCTTTTCTTCTCCTCCTTCTTCTTCGATTTCAACATCTTCTTCTTTGTCTTCTTCTATTTCTTCTTCTTCTTTTTATTCTTCTTCTTCCTATTTTTCTTCTTCTTATTCTCCTTCTTCTTATTCTTCCTCTTTCTTCTCCTTCTCCTTCTTCTTCTTCTCCTTCTCCTTCTCCTTCTTCTTTTCTTCTTTTTCCTCTTCTCTTTCTCCTCCTCCTCCTCCTCTTCCTCCTCCTCCTCTTCCTTCTTCTTCTTCTTCTACTTCTTCTTCTTCTTCTCCTCCTCCTTCTCGTTCTTTTTCTACTACTTCTTTTCTCCTCCTCCTACTTCTTCTTCAACTTCATCATTTTCTTCTTTTTGTCTTCCTCTTCTTCTATTTCTTCATCTTTTTCTTCTTCTTCCTCTTTTTCCCTTGTTGGTGATTTTGCTTTTAAAAATGGCTCTAAGCCAGAGAGATAGTACAGGAGATATGGTGTTTCCCTTACACACTGCTGACTCGAATTTGATCTGAACCTCTGCCAGCAGTGACTCTCCAAGCACAGAGCCAGGAGCAAACCCCAAGCACAACCCAATGTGTCAACCCCCATTCCCTCAAAAAAACAAACAAACAGAAAAAAACAGGGTCCTAAACTTAGTGCTGATACAGAAGCACAGGTTGTGAAGTGCCTTTGAATGAGAGAATATATTAGACAAGTTTCATTATCGAGTTTACATAAAAACATGTAACGTGTAATATGGAGGGCCATGGATTCAGTTACTAGTACTCAAGTCTATATGTCAAATAGACTACCTTTGAACAGAAACACTCAAAAAACAAAGTGATATGATATATATTGTTCAAAAGATGATTGTGAGAGGCTCCCAGGGAACCCAACCCTGTATTTCTGTTAGGAGTAATGGTGGAAAAACATAAGTAACAGGAATCAACTGTTTTCCAGAATGCACTTTTCACAATTAAATTACAACTGTTTTTTATAACTATACCAATTATTTCCAGAATGCTAATAGGAATTTCTTTTCGTCCTTCCAAGATAATCACAGTTACAGGTCTCTCTTTTCCCCCCTATACTTTATTTATTTATTTATCGCTTTTTGGGTCACACCTGGCGATGCTCAGGGGTTCCTCCTGACTCTGCACTCAGGAATTACTCCTGGCGGTGCTCTGGGGACCATGCTGGATGCTGGGAATCGAATCCCAGGTCAGCCGCGTGCAACACAAACACCCTACCCACTGTGCTATTGCTCCAGCCCCCCCCCAACCCGACTCCATTTTAAATCATTCTAGCAACCATCCGCCCAACCCAGAACTATTTAATCTGAATTTTCCTACCCATGACCGTGCCCTTCTATTTTCCCCTCAGCCCTCCTTGTCTCCAGCCAAACAAGGGCTCTTCAGTCACGGAGTAGCAAGTGACTGCTACTGAAAAGATTAAGAGATGCTCTTGCCATCAGCACTGAGGCAAACACCAATGAACATCACCTACTGGAATGACTCCCATCTTTTTTTTTTTAACCTGACTATACCAGAGAAGCGGAAAGGGAAGAACTGGAACTCTTTCTGATTGCTAACAGGAATGCAAAAATGTTCAGCCTCTCTGGAAGACAGCTTTGCCGTTTCTTAGAACATTAAACATATATTTAACATATGGCTCAGCCGTTTCAGCCCTAGGTATTCCACCCAAGATAAACGAAGACATATGCCCATACAAATATTTACCACAGCTTATCTTGCAATTATCAAAAGCTGGAAATAACCCAAATGTCCGTCAACTAATAAACCGAAAAATTAACGGCGACACCTGCATAAACAAAGAGTCAGAAATAAAAGGAAACTGCTGATACACAAAGCAGCCTGGGTGAATCACAGAAGAATCCAAAGTCAGAGAACTCAAAAGCACTATGCGCTATCTGATGCCATCTCTATGACATTTCAGAAAAGGCAAGGACAGACACCAAACCTGTGAGTGCCAGGAGCAGGCGTTGGCAGGACCGATGGCTGGGGGCCAAAGGGCACTGTAGTACGTGAGCCTATCTGTCCTGCTAGTCACAGACTAGCTTGGCTTGGCAAAAAAAAAAAAACTAGTTCTATTTGGCAAAATTCACTCAAATGTATGCCACGAAGGACAGCTCTCACGGCAGAAGGTCTATACCTCAATAAATCTACAATCCCCTCCAAAGATGAAAAGAACAGGGGTTGGAGCCATAGCACAGCGGGGAGGGCCTTGGCCTTGCACGCGGCCAACCTGGGTACGATTCCCAGCATCCCATATGGTCCCCTGAGCACCACCAGGAGTGATTCCTGAGCAATTTTTCCTGGGCGATTACTTGCAAATAAATTAAGGGTAGGGTGGGCAGATGGCTGAAAGGGCCTTGGAGCGCACGCAGGAGTCGGGTTCAATCCCCTGCTCCAAATGGCCCTCCAAGCACCAATGGGAGAGACACCAGAGAAATATGCTACGAGTAGCCTCAAAGCACCACCAGCTTGGCAGAAAAAAATAAAATAAAATAAAGTGCTCGGGGCGCTGGAGTGATAGTACAACAGGTAGAGTGTTTGCCTTGCATCTGGCCAACCCGGGTTCGATCCCCAGCACACCATCTAGTTCCCTAAGCACCACCAGGGGAAATTCCTGAGTACAGAACCAGGAGGAACCCCTGAACATCGCCGGGTATGACTCAAAAAACCAAAAAAAAAAAAAACAAAAAACCATAAATAAAGTATCAGTGTCAGGAATTTTGCAGGGTACAATTATCTTTCATTGCCACAACACAAGCTGATTTTAAAGCTCAGAAAAGTTAAATTCTGGTCCAAGATCCACCATAAATCCAGAGACGGGCCCACCCAGCTGAGGTCTGTGAGATTCTAAAAGATTCACTGTTCTGCTACACCACGCTGCCTCCAATAAGAGAGCACTGTGTGCCGAGGGGCCCAGCCAACAAGGTAGTGGTCCCGGAGGCTATGACATGACCCAGCTCAGTTGGCCCTCGGGAGCACTGTCCCATCGAGTCAAGGAGGGAGGCTTTGCTGCTGGGAGCGCCGTTACTTTCGCAGGGAACATCCCACCCTCTCCCACACATTCAGTGACCTAAAGAGGGCAGGAGACACCTTCAGGACACAGAAGCCAGCGGTCACAGCGCAGGTCGGGAAGGTGAGAGGGGGGTACCCGTGGGATCCGAGGGGAGAAACGGAGTCACTGGCGGAGCGAGAGGAGGAAACTGACGGACTCGGCTTTCATCACCCCCGAGGAATTCTGCCATTTCAAGGGGTCCTTTTTCTGAAGGCATCACGGGTTGGAATGGATTACGACCGTGGGGCCCAATTACTATGCTGGCTCCCTGCCAGAAATCAGCCTTGTTTTCAAACAAATCTTGTTATGTGAAAGAGGGAAAGTCTCTATCCATCCAAGCACCGAGAAATTAGGTTTATTGGGGCCCCGGCTTCAATGGCTCTGAAAGCAAATAAATCCGCCAAGGAAGCGCTTTTACCAAACATCGGTTACGTACAAGTGGAGAGAACGTTCCCAGCAGGCCCGTGGGCCCCTGGAGGGAGAATGTGCAGTGACGCTGACGGTGCCTTTCGCGGTGCAGGGCATCATCTGCTCCGAGCCCACATCCCGGACTTGCAGGGAGGCCCAGAAAGCAGCTCGGCTAGCGCCAGCCAACACCAGCATCCCGCGGCAGTCACGGCACTCAAGAAACTCGGGGCTCAGCGGGAGGGACGGATGGATCAAGAGAGCACTGCAGGGAATCCAGGAAGGACCTCTGAGGCAGGCGGAGGGGGACCCCGGGTGAGAAAAGGCACCTCTGAAAAAGGAACCCCACTGAGCTGAGATCTAAGGACTTAAAGAACATTGTTGATGGGGCTGGAGCAATAGCACAGCAGGGAGAGCGTCTGCCTTGGACGCGGCTGACCCGGGTTCAATTCCCAGCATCCCATAAGGTCCCTTGAGCACCTCCAGGAGTAATTCACACCTGAGTATAGCCGGCTGTGACCCAAAAAGTAAAAAAAAAAAAAAGAAGAAGAAGAAGAAGAAAAACATTAACGACATCTGTGGGTTCTTTAGGAGGTGGGAGAGGCGTGGGGGGCACATGGGGTGGTAGTCCAGGATTACTCCTGGTTCTGTGCTCAACAGGGAGCCCAGCAGTGGGGGTCATCAGCAGTGCGGGCATCGAGTGGGAGTTGGCTGCATGCAAGGCAAGGGCCCTTAATCCCTGTGCAATCTCTCGGGCCCACCATTCGTGGCGGGTTGCTCTTCTGCTTTGTTTCGCCTCGTTTCATTTTTGGCCACAGTCCACTATGCTCAAGGCTTCCTTTTCCTCCTGTGCTCAGGGATCCCTCCTGGCAGGCCCAAGGGAACCGCAGCGGGTGCCGGGGATCAAACCCAGGTTGGCTGCACTCAAGGCACGCATTTGGCACTGCCCAACTACCTCTCCAGGCCCCCTCCCCCCCCAACATTCATGTTTTTATGTGTTTTGGGGGCTGGGGAGGTGGGGGGGGAGGGAAGAATTTTCTAAGCCGGCAGACAAAAACTCAACACAAGGAAAACTACAGGCCAAGGGCCAAAAGAGGGGAAAAGCAACGAACGGTGAAGGATTCCATCTAGCTGGGACGTCAACGTCAAGTTTGTGCAAGACTCCTGAGTAGTAGAATGATGAATGTTTAATTATCAGCACAGCGGCCATGGCAGTCATTAGCTTCTGTTTACCAATGACAAAAAAGGCTTTTAAGGAAAGCTGTTCCGATAACGGCTGCCAAACCAGCCCCCGCTCCCCTCCCCTCCAAGTTCTACCCAGAGCGGGACTGGTTTCCGGGCCTGCCAGTCAATCCCTCTTTCCCTCTGTTCGACTCTGGCATCTAACGCTCCCGAACTCCAACCACCAGCGTTAATCCGAGCTCCGTGGAGGGGCTCGGTCCTGCCGTAAAATCCCGGATGCTCCATTTTTCACCAGCGTGGATTTCCACACCGAAACCCCTTCCCGCTGCAAGAGCCCCCAAGAGCTTGAGGAGCGCAGGAGGGAGACAGCCCACGCAGAATTTATTGTATACTTGGTAACGCACCACACATCAGCATCTATTTTATCTGGCAGCAGGAAGAGATATAAGCGAGGACCCCGCAATTATCCCTGCGGAGAGGCCCGCTGAGGAGAATTCAGGCCTCGCAGCTACAATAATGGTAACATAAATAGTCAGCTGTACTTAGCGCCAATCCTGCCAAGAGCTTTTAAACACCCACACCCCTAATGCCTTCCTCTCCCCCCCTCACGCAGGTGGACCAATTCCTTTCCATTCTTTTCCAACCCACATAATTCCAGAGGAAGAAATAAGGCGCTGCCAGCAGTGGGAAGCAGAGAAAAAACGGCGATCCTTCTTGAACACAAAGACAAGGGACGCTCTCCGTCTGCCTCCTTTCCGCGTCCTCAACGGCTGGCACGGGGCTGAGCAGGAAGCTGCTGCGTTAACGCTGGCTGCGAAGAACTCCAAAGTGAAAAGGGAGATGGAAGTCAAAACACGACTGGATGCAGGGGGGGCCGGACCGATAGCACAGCGGGGAGGGCCTTGCACGCGGCCAACCCGGGTTCGATTCCCAGCATCCCATAGGGTCCCCCGAGCACCGCCAGGAGAATTCCTGAGTGCGGTGCCAGGAGTAACCCCTGTTCATCGCTGGGCATGACCTAAAGACCAATAAATAAATAAATACAATAATAAAATAATAAAATAAGGGCTAGAGCTATACTACAGCAGGTAGGGCATTTGCCTTGCATGCAGTCGACCTGCGTTCAATCCCCAGCATCCCATAGGGTCCCCCGAGCAGGAATAATTACAGGAGTAATTCCTGAGTGCAGAGCCAGGGGGTAACCCCTGTGCATCACCGGATGTGACCAAAAAACAAACAAAAAACAACTGGATGAAAAGTAATTAAGATTTGAGGGTCTTCTCCACCCTGGACCAATGTGAATCAATATGCTGAGTTTAACATTTACATAAGAAAGCCATTCCTTGGGATGGGGGCATGGGGGTGGGAGGGATACTGGGATCCGTGGTGGTGGGAAATGGTCACTGGTGGAGGGATGGGTATTCAAAATAAGTAAATAAATTTAAAAACATCACTTAAGTAACAAAAAACATTCTTTTTATCTTCTGAGATCAGAAGCAGGTAAAAGTGACTCATCTTTTATATGAAAGTTTTTAATGTTTAAAGGTGTTTAAAGAGGAAAAACTATTCCTTAAATTTATTATAGAACAAAGTATTTTCTAAAATGGCCGGCTGCGATAGCACAGCGGTAGGGCGTTTTACTTGCACGCAGCCAACATGGCCGACCCGAGTTCGATTCCTCCGCCCCTCTCGGAGAGCCCGGCAAGCTACCGAGAGT